>JACEGR010007859.1:0-43807 GCA_014170235.1 Listronotus bonariensis
TAAAAATAAATTTTTAAATAGTGTGTATATATATAACCAACCATAGTAGCCGAATTCTTACAGGGTATTTTTAATTTATTAATTTTTACAGTCATTGATGAGCCATATGCCCAAAGAACTTTACCTTTTAATAATGTATTTATATCAAGGCTCAAGAACCATTCACTTTTATATATATATATATATATATATATATATATATATATATATATATATATATATATATATATATATATATATATATATATATATATATAAAAATCTCGTCAAAGTACGAGAAGGACGACGCATGGTCAATGAAACCGATAAATGTCAATCAATTTTATCGACTCTCTTTCTCTTGGTCATTGTTGTAAATGGGAGGGAGTGAGATACACGCTTCAGGGACATTACCATTTTCGAGAAAGTAGTTAACAAAATGGCTACAACCCGTTCACATGTTAATTAATTTAAAATGTGGTTATAAAACTTTAAATAATTTGCTATTGAAAGGAAAAGTCCACATGGAAACTATTTTGAAGCTTTTATATTTCTAACTCACTTGTACACGTAAGTTTATAATCATTTTTACATTATAAATTATTAATATTAATAACTTTGTCTCCATATTGTAGCCTTGAAAAAGAAATAAATTATTTCGAAAGCTTGGTGATTCAAAAGAGTTTTTCTAAGCCCTAATACACCTGACTGTTTCCCCAATAAACAACCTGCTGTTTAACTAGTCAGTCGAGACTACCCTCTACCGTTATATATATATATATATATATATATATATATATATATATATATATATATATATATATATATATATATATATATATATATATATATATATATATATATATAAATTAAAATACCATGTGCTTAACAGGGCTTGACTTAAATCAACCCACAAAATCTATGTTCCCAATGCCCGTGACGAAACAAATAGCCTTTAACCAGAATTGAAATAATTGAACGCAATCAAGCTACCAGTCTTGAGAATGCAAAAACACACGGGACATAAATCTGGCTGGTGCGGTGGAACCTGCAGTACCCGTATTATAATATTGTTTATGGGAACTACTTTCAATTCCACTGATTATTATTTATGGCGCGTTTTGCGCATCGCTGACTCGATATCGCTTGTAGGCTGCTACTATTTTTTATTAAGTGTTTTATTTATGTCAATATTTGTTTTTTATTAAAAACTATTATTGATATCTAGAGAGCTGATATGTTCTTTATTATTGTTGAAAATCTATTAATTAAAAAGGTATTTGTTCACGTTTGGTAATGGGCTGATATTAATAAGGACAGAATCTGAAAATAATTTAGTTAGAATTAGTTTGTGCTACCGCTCATTTGGCGTTAATGATATTTGAATAAAATGTTTCATAAATTGTGTATTTTTTATGTCAAACGATTATATTGTACTAAGAGTGGGTTTAACAATGTCTAGTCAATCCTTCAGTAAGTATACTCCTACCCTAGAAGCGAATTATATTTGGTAAATCTAGGTGACAACACATTTGACAGCTTTTAAAATGTAGCTAGAACTTTCACCGCATAATAGTTTAACTTTGAGTTTGTTAACACGACATTGTAAAAGCCGCTCTAAAAGCAAAAATAATAACAATTTGTAAGTCCTAGCTACCAGATCGCACGAATCTTCTCATCAATCTGGGGTATTGATTAGACAAATAATAAAATCATTGAGGGAAGCGCATCCAGAGTAAATATTATGATAGAAGTTTCACGTGCACAACGATTTTATTATTTGTATGATCAATACCCCAGATTGATGAGAAGATTGGTACGATCTGGTGGCTAGGACTTACCGAATTATTTCTTAGCTTTTAGTACAATAAAACCGTTTAACATAAAAAAATATTTGTAAGTTTTTAGTTTTGTTGTTAGTTAAAACTTTTCATTCTATTAAGTTCACTTAATGCCTCGCTATAACTAACCAGAACTCACCAACGATTTTATATTAAGGTAGTTGTGGAAAATATGTTATTATCCATTTTGTGGCGCCGGCTTTCTTGGATTTTATTTTCTAAAATATTGAGCTCTATTCTACCAATCAAGCTCTTTTTTTGATGCCCATATGGGGTAGCTCTAAAAAATATATTATTACAATCATAAAAAATATATTATATTGTATTGTCATCAAAAAAAATAGTGTGTACCAAATTTCAGATCGATCGGTCGTCAGAAAGGGGCTTAAATTTCAATTACTAGATTTGACCCAAACAAACAAATAAATGAATAAATAAATAAATAAATAAATAAATAAATAAATAAATAAATAAATAAATAAATAGGTAAATAAATAAATAAATAAATAAATAAATGAATGAATGAATGAATGAATGAATGAATGAATGAATGAATGAATGAATGAATGAATGAATGAATGAATGAATGAATGAATGAATGAATGAATGAATGAATGAATGAATAAATGAATGAATGAATGAATGAATGAATGAATGAATGAATGAATGAATGAATGAATGAATGAATGAATGAATGAATGAATGAATGAATGAATGAATGAATGAATGAATGAATGAATGAATGAATGAATGAATGAATGAATGAATGAATGAATGAATGAATGAATGAATGAATGAATGAATGAATGAATGAATGAATGAATGAATAAATAAAAAAATAAAAAAATAAATAAATACATAAATAAATAAATAAATAAATAAATATATAAATAAATAAATAAATAAATAAATAAATAAATAAATTAATTAATTAATTAATCAATTAATTAATTAATGAATAAAAAACATAAATAAATAATTTAAAATAAAATAAAAAAATAAATAAATAACAGGTCATGTTAAGTAAAACCCTTTTAAAACAGAAAAGACCACAATAAATACCTGAAAGGAAAAAATAAAAATTTAAGTAACCCTGTAGAAAGAATAGTAGAAAGGTAACAAAACAGATCAAACAATATTCTAGCATATTAAGTTTAAATAGGTCAATTGTCAATAATAGTGTGACGTAATATTTTTGTATACATAAGGGCTCTTTACGTCACTTGGACCATATGGAACTATCTTTTAGAACCATGAGACCGGTGGACAAAAACCATCTTTTTCTTTCACCATAAAACTACAGGAACTATTTGACTAACTAAATTACGGGCTTAACCCCCACTAGGGGTAGCCCGTACGGTGGCTTAAATAACTATACTTGACTTCACTTCTACTACCAACTTCTTATCTAATATTTTTTCTAATTCCTTTTTCTAAACTTTTTTCCTGCATTCTTGTGTAACTTTGTTTATATACAAAGTTAAACTCGGTTTTTTGGTGACTTAGCACGTTTACGACTTTGCCCGTTCGACCTAGAAATTTACCCTGCCGGTTCGAGGTCTAAGCTATGACATTATTTTAAATTGTTATATGCTTAACTTTAAGATGTGTTTTTTCCATTATCGAAATAATTGAATAAATAATAAAATTAATAAAATTTACATACCTCACCACAATATACCTCACCACAATATTTTTCTTGGGATTGCTTGAGCCCGCAGTATCAACTTGGCCGCCGCCTATGCCTGTATATACTTTAAAATTTTATTGGCAACATTATTTATGGCACTTATACCGGTTTTTTATCGGAATAACTACAGGGATTTAGAAAATTGCAAGGTAATTGTTATCGTATGTTATATTTTATGCCTGTCTGCATTTACGCGTTCTGTTGTGACACAATTAGGTACTATAGCGCAGTTAGAAGAACATTTATTTATATCATTTATAACAAATTAACTACAATTATGTATAGTTGTTAATAAAATACTTTGTATGACAGATTTTTTTTAATTTTTCCTATTTTACGAGATATTTTCTTAATACATTAGGTCAGGTATAATTTTTATCATTAAAGTAAATATTATAAAAATGTAATATTGCAAATATACTGGTTAAGCAAACAGGTATCGGGATATCGGCCAGTAAAGCATCAAAACAGGATGTATGGGACTAATTCAATTAAAACTGTTTACATGCAGGTATTCATGTTAGATTGTCTCTTTTCTTTACATTGCCTATGTGTTATGTTATTTAGCTGATTCTGTATGTGTAATGTAAAGGTGTTTAGCGATAAACGATAATTTATATAAAAAAGCCCAGATTCTAAAATACGACTTATAGTACTTTTTAAATAGTTAAATAGTTTTTTTATAAGCTTGAGCTCTTAAACTCAGAAGCGGGCCATATATACGAGGAACAAAAAACCTCTATATAATTATTTTCCTTATGTTTTTAAAACTTGTTGAAAATGTAGATCCTGCAAACATTTCTGTTATATTCTAGCGTACTTATAATAAATATTTAAAAACGGAATATTACTCCCCTGTCTGGCGCCTATATTTTTAGTAGGCTGCAGCCTAGTCAGCCTAATGGATAATATGGTCCTGCTCCCCCACCAGGCCGCTACCAACCACAAGTTACTTTTCTTAATTTTTAATAGGGAATGACCTTAAGGGCAAATCTGTCATCGTTATATCCTAGTATTTATCACTGGCGTAGATAATTTTATTTTCTGAGGGAAAGGGATAATGGACTCCTTTCGCTGTATATAACAACAACAACAAAAAGATCTTTAGGTAAGAAACGAAACACTGTGATATTTACTGATATAAGAATAGTATCCACCCTCGTCTATCTGTTTAGGGGATAAATATTAAAGATAGTATTTAAACAAAGGTGTCCCGCAGGGTTGCCAGAAAAATTATGGTCAAGGCTATTTTTATTTAAAAAGAGTATAGTATATATATATATATATATACTATATATATATATATATATATAAATATATATATATATATATATATATATATATATATATATATATATATATATATATATATATATATATATATATATATATATATATATATATATATATATATATATATATATATATATATATATATATATATATATATATATATATATATAATTATTTAATTATTTTTCTTGGGTATAGGTTTTTTTTGTTAATATTTAAAACTACTTCATTACATAGCTAACATCTGACGTTTCGGCCAGCGTAGTGAGCTTTTACAAAAATTTATATTGCATTTAGGCAACAACCTACAAACAATTACAAAAATTACTATTTTTTATCACAAATTAAAATAATACATAACAACACATTATAAAAAAACAAAACATAACGTGTATGTGGCAACGACGGGGAGTGGCCAGGGTTGGCCCGGGCCACCCCTAAAAACGGCTGGCCACCCCTAAACCAAAAAGCTGGCATCGCCACTGTACCAATGCCACTAAATTAAATATGTATTTCTTAAATTATATATTTCTACTGTCTCGTAGAATATGCTTTATATTTTAAATTTTAGTACGAATATTTTAAAGAAAAATACAGTAACTTGAAAAACCTCAAAATTTTTTTTTTTTTTTGTATTCTTTAATTTTTTTAACTTGTGTAGTTCATTTTCTTGTTTGGAAATATTAATTTAAACAAAATATTATTTGCCTATGCTCCAAAGAATAATATGATAGTTTATCTTCGGTAAATAGATGAGTACGGGTCGTTTTTTGTATTTAAGACTACCTTGATACCTGAATTTTTACTTGTTTTCTATTAAAAGATTTAAATTATTTTAAGTAAAAGACTTGCACTGTATGCAAAATTAATTATTAGGTACAGTATTAATAATAACTAGCTTTGGTTTTAAAATAACCAGAACTAACCATAAATAACCAAACCACATCTTCCAAAGTAAATTAAGTACCTACATATGCAAAGCTCTTTATCGAGTCAGCAGCGGCACAGTGCTGTGACCTAGGCCAAGTTTCGCCAGACTTTTACACCAGATCGATGATATTTAAATTGTATTCAAATGAACCGTGTGACGTAGAAGTCGGAATTTCACTCGACGAGCTTCAATGAAATTTACAACTACTGTTTTATACATAAGCTCAACGTCATTAAATAAATTAGAATTAAAATTAGGTCTTATTTGTTTCAATTTTAAATGCTAAAATGTGCGGAAACTAGGGGAAAAGACGTTATTATTGCTGGAATGTGGGTTAAAGTGTTTTTACAGTTTAAAAATTATTTTCCGTGAAAATTTTCTTATTGCATTTTTTGTTGTTCATTTTTTTTGCCGACATTTGTCTTTAATTCAATTTTATTTAAGCTTTTTGTTTACAATTTATTGTTGCCCAACATTTTAAAAGGCAGGTGTACCCAAGATCGTTTGACTAGGTAAGGTTTTCTCTTAAGTCTTGCAACATGGCGGACCATACGTCACATATGTATTTTGCTCATTATTTAATGAAGTTTTTAACAGTGTAGTTTGTGTTTTTTGTCAATATTAAAGAAATACTTTTAAATACTGTTAATTTCAGTTGTTACCGTAACTTCTTTATATCCTATTAATAAATTATTTAACAATGATTATTCTAGCTGATTTTTAAATATTGTATATCGCGCTCTTTCGCCCTCATGGCATTATCCGTCTAGACATCCTTGTTCGCTATGTAGGAACCAGCAGTGGGGTACATATGTGAGGTAATGAGGCAACCTTACCTAGTTAAACGATCTTGAGGTTTACCATCCAATTTAAATTTGTAAACATTGTATTTTTACAGTGTTGGCCAAATTAAACTTGCACACTTTTTAAATAATGATAACTTTTTATCTGTTGCGCTTATCTTTTTATTTTTAGGGACTAATAGGTGAATTTGTTTTCTCCAGATTTGTCAAATATATCAAATAGACAGTACCGGACTTACGGAACTTTTTCCAAAATGATGGTTTTAAGTTCGTTGCAAAAGAAATCGAATTTAGCTAGTACGTTTCATTTTATTTAATTTACTGTTAGGTTGTGTCAGTATTCAACTCAGGAACCATGGTAACCTCACATTTTTTATTTTTAAAGCACACTAAAAAAAGCTCCCTGTTAAAACCGAGAAAAATGTATGCTTTTTGGGGAGAAGCATTTATCAAGAATATTTATAATTCCTGAATCCGCAAATGGTTAACAGATTCGCATTTACTGAATCATTTCCCATAGTTTGTCTACAAGAGAAACACCAGTTTATTTGCAGCTGGATTCGATTTCTTTTGCAACGAGGTTAAATACAGTATTTTGGAAAAAGTCCAGTCCTGTCTAATCTGTTTGAATAAAATTTACAAACCTAAAAATAATACATCTCCCATTAGCTTTCTAAAAATAAAAAGATAGGCGCAACAAATAAAAAGGTACTGTTACTTAAAAAGTGTGCAAGTTTTATTTGGCCCACCCTGTACATTTCTTTAAAAATAAATACACCAATAATTTTTTTAGTTGTTATTTAGGGTGTTTCTCAACAAATGCAAAAAAAAATCGGTAATTTTTTGTTTAAAATAAAAGGTAATTTGCTTTATGAACATGAGATTAAAAGTCAACCATTCGGAAGATATCGCGACAAAAATTTAACAAAAAGTATTTGTAATTTTTTTCTTAAGAACTAAATACTGTATTTAGCTCACCAAGTAATGTCAAATAAAGAAATAATAAAAAAACATTACAAATGCCTTAATAGGTGACAGCAGATAAATAGGTTTTTTATAAAAAGAAAGTTCTATAAAAAGAATAGAACAGTTTAAAAACTTTCTAAATCAACCATCTTTTCAACAGAGAAACTCGTGGTTCCGCGCGTATGCATCCCTATACGGACCAACGGGCCAGGCCCCGAACTTCTCACTTTGTTCGTTCTTTTATCCCTAGAGTTTCTAGATTGTGGAACCTGCTGCCCGCGGGAAAGGATCCCCCAAATCTTTAAGTATTTAAGTCCCGTGTCAACAAACTCCCTCTTACCCCGCTTAAGACACCCACAGTACGTTAGTATTTAGGCTTTTAGCCTTCGCGGTTTGTCCAAAAAAAAAAATTGGTTAGCAAAAACGATAAGCAGTGGCGTTGCGTGACCAAAATTGGGCGTAGGCGAAGTCGTGCCGCGAGATCCCAAAATGACGAAAAATTATTGAGGAGCAAAAAAATTAAAAAATTAAAAGTCCTCACTTTTCTTGCAAGGTGTAGGCACCTTTTATCATCTGAAAAAAATTTAAGGAAAAAAATCTTTCCCATTTTATTTTTACTTTTTCACACGTACACTACAGTCTTGCCGGTCCCCTGATTTACATCCACAACTTTTATTTTGGTATTTTCCCTATATCACATACCATACCTTCACCTTGCTGCCAGCTCCCACCCCAGGCGCGAGGCCGTAGGTGACCGCCTACACCGCCTACATCGCCTACGCCTAGCTACGCTACTGAAGATAAGGGTGGTCCGTTTCTACCAATTTTAAATCACCCCAAAAACATAAATGTAAAAAAGTGAGCCAAGTTTAATACTTAAATTATGATTGACTGTAGGCTTTGTTGCAAAAGGTATGGAAATCTAGATGAGTGCCAAGTTCTGTACAAAATTAAAATATGTATGAGATATTTAAGTAGGTTAGATTTGAATTGGCCAATTTTCATTACATCAGTCATTCTATAAAGTTATTCAACTTATTTGATATATATTTTTTTAAACTCTGATAAAAACTATAAAATATATAAAAACTCACCCTTTGCTTATGAGTGGCCAGGTTTTGCAGAGCGGGGACACATTTAACCTTGTGGGCGTCACATTTAAAAATAACCTTAATTGGCATAAACACATTGTATCTATAGCCAGTCAAAAAAGCTTGGATTTCTTTTCCGAGCCAAAAGTATTTTTCCCCTTCCAATTTATACACTTTGTATGTATCCCAAATTCGACCCTCTCTGGAATATTGTTCTCATGTCTGGGGAATGGCATCCCCTACAACCCTCAGCATTCTTGATGCCATTCAAAGAAGGGCTGTTCGTCTTAATAATGATCCTTTACTTACTCAAAGACTTCCTTCTCTTGCCCATCGTCGAGCTGTGGGATATCGCTTTTCTATAGATACTTTTACGGCTTCTGCTTCGACGAATTATCCAGTATAGTCCCTCCTCTTGCAGCTCCCAACAGAGAAACTCGTGGTGCCGCACGTATGCATCCCTATACGGTCCAATTGGACAGGCCCCTAACTTTCCATTTCGTTAGTTCTTTAATTCCTAGAGTTTCTAGACTGTGGAACCTAGCCTTCGTGGATTGTCCAAAGATAAAAAAATATATAAAAAAATATGTATATTTAAAAGTAACCTAAATAACATAAAAATTTCGATACCCAGTATCTCGCAAATGAACTTTTCGGCTAAGGTTAATTGCATCAGATCGTCGTATTTTGTCCCAATATAAATTTTTTAAAGTGTATTTTGTGCCAGTCACTTTTTAAAACAAAAAATACTAATATATAAATATCTATGTTTGTTTCCTACGAAAACTAAACACCTTATACACAAAATTGAAATTCAACACCAAAAGACTGATACTCATTTGTAATATTTACTTTCAACATTTTTACCACTGCCGAGAACTCACAGGTGATGTGTTCCCTTATTTTGAGAACTGGACAAATATTGACTTGGGCATAAGGACGGTGGCCAGCAAATAATATAAAGTTGGCTAAGCAAATACCTAAAATGCCTTTTATAGACGTTCGTTTTTATAAATCCTCAAGTTTTAAGAGAGTCATGATACGTTATTTTTATTAATATGTTTTTTTAAATTTATTTTTTAAGTATATGTATATTGTTCGTTTTTATAAATCCTCAAGTTTTAGGATAGTCATGATACGTTATTTTTATAAATATGTTTTATTAAATTTATTTTTTATATGTAAATTTGACAAAAATAAAAACATATATTTCATTTGTGTTTTGCAATAAATTACACTATAATAAATGTGCAAACGTCATTTTATCTATTTTTAAAGCCTTATGGTAAGTTTACATCTGACATTTATTACATGATATTTATAAGACAGACTGAAATTCTGGCTAGTAAACGGTCAAAAATGTATGTCAGATATAAATATATTTTTCCTACGACCACTTGTGAAAATAGCAAATAGCACACTGGTTTCATGCATAGAAAATGCGTTATATCACACTAGTGTTGCAAAGTACTTTACAGCACTAGTGTTGCAAAGTACTTTACAGCACTAGTGTTGCAAAGTACTTTACAACACTCGTGTGATACATATTATGATGTCATTCTAAAAACTGCTATTGGTTTTGCAAGTGACATATTTATTGTAGTGACAGTAAAAAAGCTTTTTACTTACCTTAAACAGTAGAACCCAAATTAGCGAAAATCATCTTATTGACGTTAAGTTACTGCACAGTATAAGCTTTCTTCCAATATTGAAAAGAGTAATAATAAAATTTCCGAAAAAATAAAAACATAAACAAAAATAGACATAACCACAAAAACAACTTTCACTGACAGCTCGCTCAGTGGCACAGTGTTGTCAGGTAAGTAGATCAAATTAAAAATCTCCCTTCTACCTTTGAGCACGCACCTTATAGAGGCAGCCTTGCTGCTTGACCGTTCGACTTAAAGCGCCAGAGAAAAAAAGCCTATAGATCAAATTCCTTTCTCTCTTTCTTCGTGTACTCAAACAACTAGTTAAATCTTTTTTTTAATCCCTAATTAAACCTAAGGCTAATACACACTTTATGAATCCACTTTCTTTTATCCATTCATAAATAGAATCAGACCCTTCCGACGTTGCCAAATGCTTTCCATAAATGCTTTCCATATTTTGCATGGTAACTGACGTTTGGTAGTCGTTTTTTTCTTACTTTTAGGACTTTAGGTTATGCATTTACAATTTTCATATTTTTTATATTTTTTCTTAAAAATATGAGGAAAAACTGTAATTTTTACTTAATTTTACATGTGATGTTCAGTTTCATTAACTCGTTTTACCAATTTTACCCCACCCAGCACCCCTTTTCACTCCCCGGTCCCGTAAGTTTGTTTACTGATATTTTTTAAAAACGGAATATTTTGGATATGCACCACTTACATTTTATTTAGAAGAGTGTCTACAATATGTAAGTATCGATAATTTTTAAAAAAACCCTTATAATAGCAGAAAACCGTATTAAACAATTACCGTTATTACCTAACAAAACCATACAATTTTTATTAAGTGGGGGCCTTTTTAAATTCCAAATTGAGAAAAGTTATAAAATGCTTCTAGGTAGGTGATTTTCGATGTAAAAATATTGTCAAAACAGTATAATAGAGCAGTGAGGAAAAGTACATATCACACTAGTGTTGCAAAGTAAATATCACCCTAGTGTTGCAAAGTTCTCAATTGTTTTTTATTTTTTCTGAACAGACAAACTTTTTTTTTTTTTTTTTTGGTGAATAATTTGTGGTCGTAGGAAAAATAGTGTACAGTACTCGTGTGAAAATGACTTTCTTACACTCGTGGGTTTGTCGCACTCGGCTAACGCCTCGTGCTACAATATTCCCACTCGTGTGAAATTAGTCATTTTCCACACTTGTAATGTAATATACTATTTTCCTACGACCACATGTGAAAATAGTAAATAGCACACTGTTTTCATGCATAGAAAATGCCTTATAACACACTAGTGTTGCAAAGTATAATATAAAGCTGTCATCGCTGTCATTGTTATTTAAAATAAATTTGGAGTTATCAGGCTGTTAATGGGACTTACATTGAAAAAGCCATGCAATATTTTTTTAATGAGGACCTTTTTAATTCTTAAATGATAAAATGCGACTAGGTAGGTGATTTTTGATATAAAAATATTGTTAAACAGTATAATATATCGCAGTAAGGAAAAGTATATATCACCCCAGTGATGCAAAGTTTTAAATTGTTTTCTTATTTTTTCCGTGGAGACAAACAACTTTTATTGTTTTTTTGGTGAATAACTTGTGGTCGTAGGAAAAATAGTGTACATTACTTGTGTGAAAATCACTTTCTTACACGCGTGGGTTTGTCGCACTCGGCTGACGCCTCGTGCATCAAAATTCCCACTCGTGTGAAATAAGTCATTTTCCACCCTTCCACCTCACATTAGCTAGAGTTTCTATCTGACATAAATATTATGCAATAAATGTTAGATTTAAACATACCATTAGCCTATGGCCTTTATGGTGTATATTATTTTAGAGCCTTACGGAATCAAATTAAGTTGAAGAGTGTCACTTTTTGACTTTTACATTTATCCCATGGGGGAAAAATAACCTTCTTTTCGTGAGGCCAAAAATAAAGTTAAAGTAACCTTAGTAACGGTCGCCGTCGCAAAAATTTAAAAATTTGCCAACTTGATATCTTGTCTGATATTTTAGATATCTCTGTAACACATCTCAAATATCCTAATAAAGCAAATTTAAAAAAAAAATGATCTAACTAACCAGAACTAACCATGACCACCCCAATGTGACAGTTTTGCATGACTATCTGTAGTCTTTGGATGATAATTTAATAATTTAAAGTTTGGTTTAAATACTGGACTCACTTTTAAATAAAACTATATTTAAAGCATGTTTTCTGTCCAAATAAAATGAATTTTTTGTATATATATAATTCAAGTTTTAAGGACGTTTTATGAATCATGTGACTTTTATAGTTCGTTGATTGGTCGGACGGAAAGGCCAATGGCCGAACTCTTAGACGCGTGTATAAATGTCTGGTAGCGTAATTATTTGACAAATTAAAATCATTTTGTTAATTTTATACATTTTTGATTAATTTGACATAAATTTTACAATGGATTAAATATTCCTGCAGAACTCATTCATTGTTATTATTTTAATATGTATGTGTTTTAAATTATATGTTTAGATAACGTTTTATTGTTTTAAAGGAAATTTTACTTAATTTATTTTTTAATGGAATATATTAGGTTTCTCTCTATTTATTGTAGGTTGTGTTGGAAAGATCGAAACACATGTCACGTTTGTATATATGTATATGTTATTTACTGAGACTAAGACTTTGTGCTTGTCTTATACTTTTATTTACAATATTCTAATTAAACTTGGCATTTAGGAATTTTTTAATATGACAAAAACACGATACATTGTTTATTTTATATTAGCTAATGCACTGGGCCATCTAATTTACATTAATTTTTTTAAGAATTCGCAACACTTTTGTGCTACCCTGTATGCATCTTCTGAGTAAAACAGTACGTAGAAAACACTTCTTTGTTTTCTACGCAAAAATGATTTCGAGATATTTGCGTTTTTGTTGTTCAGTACAACCGCAAAATAAATTTAAATTTGCTATATTCACAACTTCTCTATTATGGACTAGGATTAAGTGTTTTATCAATAGTATATTACATTACAAGTGTAGAAAATGACTAATTTCACACGAGTGGGAATATTGTAGCACGAGGCGTTAGCCGAGTGCGACAAACCCACGAGTGTAAGAAAGTCATTTTCACACGAGTACTGTACACTATTTTTCCTACGACCACAAATTATTCACCAAAAAATAAATAAATTAAAGTTTGTCTGTTCAGAAAAATAAAAAACAATTGAGAACTTTGCAACACTAGGGTGATATTTACTTTGCAACACTAGTGTGATATATACTTTTCCTCACTTGCTGTATTCCTTTTATGCTACAGAACCGCCCAGAACGACACCATAAGTGTTCCTTTTACAATTTTTTGACATTTTTTCATGTTGTAGAACGGTTCTTGACACTATTGACAGTTCAGAGAACGATTCAGAACGGTTCTACAAGGTAATAGGAATACACTAACTGCTATATTATACTGTTTTGACAATATTTTTACATCGAAAATCACCTACCTAGAAGCATTATATAACTTTTATCATTTTGGAATTTAAAAAGGCCCTCACTTAATAAAAATTGTATGGTTTTGTTAGGTAATAACGCTAATAGTTTAATACGGTTTTCTGCTATTATAAGTGTTTTTTAAAAATTCTCGATTCTTACATATTTTAGACACTCTTCTAAATAAAACGTAAGTGGTGCATATCTAAAATATTCCGTTTTTTAAAAATATCAGTAAATAAACTTACGGGACTGGGGAGTGAAAAGGGGTGCTGGGTGGGGTAAAATTGGTAAAACGAGTTAATGAAACTGAACATCACATATAAAATTAAGTAAAAATAACAGTTTTTCCTCATATTTTTAACAAAAAATATAAAAAATATGAAAATTGTAAATGCATAACCTAAAGTCCTAAAAGTAAGAAAAAAACGACTACCAAACGTCAGTTACCATGCAAAATATGGAAAGCATTTGGCAACGTCGGAAGGGTCTGATTCTATTTATGAATGGATAAAAGAAAGTGGATTCATAAAGTGTGTATTAGTCTTAGGTTTAATTAGGGATTAAAAAAGATTTAACTAGTTGTTTGAGTACACGAAGAAAGAGAGGAAGGAATTTGATCTATAGGCTTTTTTTCTCTGGCGCTTTAGGTCGAACGGTCAAGCGGCAAGGCTGCCTCTATAAAGTGCGTGCTCAAAGGTAGAAGGGAGATTTTTAATTTGATCTACTTACCTGACAACACTGTGCCAGTCAGTGAAAGTTGTTTTTTGTGGTAATGTCTATTTTTGTTTATGTTTTTATTTTTTCGTAAATTTTAATAAATATAAAATAAGATGATTTTCGCTAATTTGGGTTCTACCGTTTAAGGTAAATAAAAAGTTTTTTTTACTGTCACTACAATAAATATGTCACTTGCAAAACCAACAGCAGTTTTTAGAATGACATCATAATATGTATCACACCAGTGTTGTAAAGTACTTTGCAACACTAGTGCTGTAAAGTACTTTGCAACACTAATGTGATATAACGCATTTTCTATGCATGAAATCAGTGTGCTATTTGCTATTTTCACAAGTGGTCGTAGGAAAAAAATTTGTTGCATTAAACAACTTGAACGCAAATATCTCGAAAACGGTTACTCGGGGAGTATGGTGCACTATTTAACTAAGAAAGCTAATATAGGGTACAAAAAAACATCTTAGAAAAATTTAAGGAAGTGTAGGTTTAAAAGATATGACCATATCCGAATTTATCATGTCAAAAAACCCATGGATGCAGAGTTTTATTAAAATAATAAAGATGTACACGGAAAAAAATCAAAAGGCGTTGTGTGCTATAACAGTGTAGCGCAAAAATTGCGTTAAATATTTTTTTTATTGACGTTCTAAGTATAATTTTTGTCATTAATTTTCTGTTATGAAAATCAACGATTCCTAAAGTTTTGTAAGTGAATGATGGTAGCTAACAACAGTAACCAAATATGAATCTTGACTACATTATAGTAGTATTGAAAACGGTAACATAAAGTTCTGCTACAAAATAATTAAATGTCCATTATTTGCTACAAAAACGGAGCGAGTTTTACTACTACGTGTACCTGGAGCCTATAGTGCTACACATTGTAACTGTGTAGGTTACAATTGCATAAATATTTACCAGATTTTTTTCCGTGTATAAAGAAGTCTAGAGTGGCAGTGCTAAGGGATCTAAGAATCAAAATTTTAAATTCCTAGAAATGAAAGAAATGAGAAAAGAATACTAAACATATGCGTGGCTTCAAGTTTGGACTTCATTGGAAATCGCCATATAGAATGAAATTTGCACAGGAATCTCATAGTAGAATAATGACGCTACAACATAAAATATCTTGCTGGACAAAAAATTAAAAATTTAAATTTAGACACTGAGATCACCATCACTGCTACTCTTCAATTATAAATATAAATAACAATTATATATTTTTTTATTTTGACTCCCAGTATCTTTCTTATTTGATACCAACATTTGAACATAAATATGTTTGGTTAAACCATAATATTTTTCCACAAGGTTAGTTTATATTTATAAGGTTGCGACATATCCTCAACTTTTAGGTGGTTCGAGGTCGGGGACGCAAGTAAGGGCACTCAACGGAGAAAAGTTGGCAAGACTGGGTAAAATCAAAGCTGATGATCAATCCAGTGGCGACTAGAATTTGTGCATTTCATTTTTCATTGTTTTGGAAGTGATATTTGTTAAAAGATGTAATTCCAAATATTTTTTATTCAAAGTAAAAGAATTGACAACTTAATAATTAAAAACTGTTGTGTAAACGGTTGTTCTAATAATAAATAAACTGTATATCTCCGGCACTGAACAACATGGCCGAAAAATGGGAGATGTGACGTCATAACACGTCAAAGCAATATGGCCGAATGTCGTGACCTTATATAGACCGACTTTGATTTTGGCATAGGAAATCTGTGGTTTGGCAATTGCCGAGCAGCAACACTATAATCAAGCGAGCAAGCAAATCTGTGGATTTTTGTCCCATTGATTGTTAGTGAACCAGTTTAAAGTGCATAAACATGTTCAGAAAAATTATCTGAACCAAATTTTTTGATTATTGAGGTAAGTAGTAATAGTAGGTTTATTTTATTTTTTTTTGTTTATTTTGAAATGCTTGCAAATGGGCTTTTAATAAGTTTTATACTGGTTAATTTGTAAATTCAGAGTCTCCAAAACTTGAGATCAGTGGAATTTCAAAAACCATTAGAAATACAAAGTCGGGTAAATCAGGACAAAGTATCCTAATTAGGAGCTCTTTATTGCATAATTTAGTAATTTTACAAGTTTCAATAGCTTTTGAAAATAGGTGTCCGAATAAAGTTGATAATTTCTGTTTTTTTTTGTTTTTTTTTTTTAATAAAGATTACTTTCGCTGCTTTTGAGTTCTATTAAAAATTCAGTTAAAGGATCGGGTAAATGTGTTAAATTTATTATTGTCGAAAATTACCTTATGCTTATATATCAATAATTAATTAAATGCATTAATTTGTTGTTTCTTTTGTAAGTAAAAACAGAAAATTGATACGTCAAAAGATATCGAATCATTTCAAAGTTAAAAACATATTTAACTGCGACATAAAACATTGTTTATTGCACAGTAGTTGTTAGATGCATCTGTCTGAAGATGTCCTTTGGAGATTACACAACCTCGAACACGAGTTTTCCATTGAAACGCGAAAAAAAAACATAAAAACGATTTCCAGCAACTCTTGTTTTCACTGAGGTCACATTCATGGTCGGAATTTCCCTCTCGATTACATTTGTCCGACATCGCGGTGAAAAAATTAAAAGGAATGTTCGCCGTTGTTTGGTTGCGTAAACGTTTCTATACATGCAAAAACACTGGCGTACCTACAGTATTTTTAAACAGAAATACTACTATTTTTTAAAAATTATTTGAAAAAATATACAGGGTGTTCATTTGAAAACTTCCCACCACGGATTTATCGAAAACCACTGATTAAAAGAAAAAACGTCGAAATACGTCAAAAGGTTTGTCAAGGGGGACAACTGTCTAACCTAAAACTACTTCACCCCCTTTCACTCTCTGCCCCTCAGGGCGATCCCCTTAAAAATTTTAAATGGCAAGGGGTATCGAGTAATAGCTTGTTTAAAAGACCCTTCGAAGTCTTTTATTTTGACGTTTGATTTTTTAAATCGGTCGATTCATTTTCGAGAAAATTAGAAAAATCTTTGTTTATCTTAATTTGTTCAGATAGAAAACAAAAACATGAAAATATCAGTTTTTATTTCAATATGTGTTAAATAACTCTCAAAAATGCGCAACATCCCTATTAAACAACCGCGATTTTGTCTATCCTTGTCAAAATGTCAAAAATGTACGCGTCTGAGAAGCGAGCAATCGAATATTTCGAAAGAGCAAAAAAGTCCTATTTTTTCATTCTCTATCCGAATGCAACATTAGTTTTTCGAAATTCAAAAAAATTTTTGGTAACTTTTTTCTGAGCCACTCTGTATATTTCGAAATTACATTTTCTTCATAATGACGTCACGATCTATCGAAAAGGTCCTATACATGTTCGCTCTATGACAGCTGTCAAATTTTGACATTTCGACTATAATGTCAAGAGTGAAAAAGTGAATATTTTTCGATTTTACATAGGATTGCTTGTTTTTTTTTTTTCTATTTTTTTGTTACTTTCTCGCGTCGCGTCGTTTATGTAAGTGTTTTAACAAAGATTTTTCTAATTTTCTCGAAAACGAATCGACCGATTTAAAAAAATCAAACGTCAAAATAAAAGACTTTGAAGGGCCTTTTAAACAAGCTATTACTCGATACCCCTTGCCATTAAAAACTTTTAAGGGGATGACCCTGGGGGCAGAGGGTGAAAGGGGGTGAAGTAATTTTAGGTTGGTTATGTTTAGTTGTCCCTCTTGACAAACCTTTTGACGTATTTCGGCGTTTTTTCTTTTAATCAGTGGTTTTCGATAAATCCGTGGTGGGAAGTTTTCAAATGAACGCCCTGTATGTATAAAAATTAATCTTCTAAGGACTTTTGTCTGATAGTAAAATATTTTTATTATTATAACCTAAACCTAAAACAATTTCCAGAGAATCCAATTAAACAATTAAACAATCCTGTAGATCCATATAAGATTTACCATTCCTATTTACCACTAACGACAGCCTATTAAAATGTCCCCTAAAAATATTTTACCAACTTAATTTTATTTTTGACATGTTAACATTAGCAGGGCCGTAATAACTGTTTGAGGCGCCCTAGGCTAGAATTCCCGGTGCGCCTATTTTCTACCAAAAAAATTTTAAAGAGAAATTAAAGGTCCTTTTTTTATTTACATAAATGCGAAGGTTGGCTCTCTGCCAATCTAATATTTTTGTCTACCGTCAGCGCAGTCCACAGAATGTTTGATCTCTAACCCAGAAAGCCCTAGTTCAATCCGCACCCAGGGAAATATTTCATGGTAGTTGTTATTTTATAAATAAAGTCCGTTATAGCACTACCGCGTCATCTATGTAGGTGCTGTGAAATGCAAATACTGTATGTTTTAGTGCTTTGACAACAGAACAAAAAGATGGATCAAACATCTAAAAATCTGACACCCACGGTACTCTGGTACTTAGACATAAGCCTTTATGGGCTGTCCCAAAACTAAAAATAAACAATTCAACAAAATTACTCTAAATGTTTCGTCATTGAGGACCGAAAACGAAATTTTGTACTACAAAATTCAATAACAATGCAGACACAAGCCTTCACACCTATATATCACGAAAAAATAACACGACGTCAGAAAAAAAAAGAACAAAGCATAATGATACGACATAACCATGAATGAAGGGCATTTAGTCAGCAAAAGTATAATTAAATTAAATACAATACAACGTGGGCGTTAAAACTCACAACGCAGCACGCGCCGTTTTTGTTACAATGATACCTGTTCAATGTGGATTTCAGCAAGTCACTCTGTTAACTTTATACAGAAAAATTGTCTTTAATGGAAGACTTATTTTCTGTAGTAAAGTAAGTTGGGTTTTGTTTCAATAAACACCTACCATCTTGAAAAATTAATTTTTATAATCTGGCTTTGTAAGATAATTGAGGATTGTCTTTTCAAAAGGGGATATATTCAATTTTAATTTTTGGTTTCAATTTCATATTCATTCATATTTAAATGTACAAATTCTTTACCTTTTAGGGACACAAAACGGTATATAAAAGACATAAGAAAAAACACTTCTTAATTATAGATATACAGGGTGTGTCTGCATAAATTTCTTTGACCAAAACACAACGATCTAACGTAATTTACCTTTGTCGAAAAGTTGATTTGCAAAATACAGGGTGTCAAAGTTTTTACTTTGTTTCAGTTCTTTTTGTATTTTTTATTTATTGTAAGACAGTTTCGAAGAGGGGAATCTTATATATGCTAATGTTTTTGTTGTGAAATGTAGAGGGAGCCACCTGCAGTTGGTTGGTTGGTTCAAAGTGTTATAGCTTTTTTCCTCGGTATATAATAATATAGTTGAGAATTTTTATTCTGCCATATTTTTTGCATAAGAAAGGTATACTTAATAAATATTCGAACGAGCATCCATTTTTGAGATATTTCAGATTAAATATTTTATTTCATACAAAAATTTGCCATTTATTCACGCTTTATCTAGGCCAGCTGGTAATGTTCAAAAGGTCTATACAAAATGTAAACAGAGACAACAATGAGACGAGTAACTGGACCTAATAATTTGTCCATTGTATTTATCTCTTTCTGGTTTAACGCAAGTTCCAATAAATATATCTTTGTCTTTCATCATGGCAGGCTATCGTAGATGTAGCAATCATCGCTTTGCCCTGGTTGCCAAGTTGTTTACAATTTCTGCATGTAAATTTTAATGTCCTTTTTTGGCTCGCATCTAATTAAGAGAAAGAAAATATACCATGAATCGAATATTTTTAACTTGACAAACGTTGCCGCAGGCAGTCACGCCGAAATGTTATTCTAAATTTGTGTTTGATATTTTTCAATGGTCGATTTGTTAAGACAGTTTGTTTACATTTTCTGTGATTTATTGTGTGTTTCGTGGTTTTTTACCTTTAATTGGACTTTGAATATTGACTTTTATTAGTGATCACAGTGTATATATTAAATTTGTGCTTTTCAAGATAATTTAAGGTAATATTGACATGGTTATCTGTAAGAAAAATCTTTATAAAAACCAAATAAATGACATTTTTAATTAGGTGTGTGTAATTATTGAACTAAACCCCAATATTTTATATTAATAGGAAACAAAAACAAGTACCTAACATTAAGGGCAAAAATAGCACAGCTATATAATTTGAATTTGGCGGGCAAACGATAAAGTCGACTCACGCGCCATCTGCGTTTACCTTCCTTGAAGACAAACCAGGAAGGCCCAGCAGCTATTTCTCTCTCGGATAATTTATTTACATTAAGTTGCTCGTCTCATTCTTGTCTCTGATGTAACCACAAATTCTTTGGGCAAAAATACAACGATCTAATGCAATTACCCTTGGTCTAAAAGTTGCTGCTTTGCAAGATACAGGATGTCAAATTTTTGATTTTTTTTTTTTTACTTGGTCACCCTGTATCTCGAAAACGATCAACTTTGTAACTAGGGCTAATGGGGTTTAATCATTGTTTTTTGGCGTAAGGAATAATAATGTATTACCAATCTGTACAGACCTTTTAACCTTTTAAAAAACCCGGGTGGCCTAAATAAAGCGTAAAGGGATGCGAAACTTTTTATGTGTAATAAAACGTTTAATTCAAAGTATTTCAGAAATTGTGGCGAGCATGGTGTAGAGGCTAACGTATTAGTCTCTTACCGCAGCGATCCGGGTTCGAATCTCGGTTCCTTCCACGGATTTTTAATAGCTTGTCACCTCACAGATGGTAATGGCAAAACCTCTGTATAGTATTCTGCCAATTCTAGGTAGTAGTTATTTTAAAAATAACGTCCGTGGTGGCACTACCGCGTTGTCTAAAAGGTGCTGTAAAATACAAAAACTGTGTGTTTCAGTGCTTGGATAACGTTGACGGAACAGGGTAAAAAATAGGTTAAAAATCCAATAACCCGGCACTCAAGGTACTTTGGTATTTAGGCATAAGCCTCCGTGAGATGTCACAAAGATAAAAAAAATGGTTGCTTGTAGCGATAATTATCATGTACACCTTTTTTTGTGCAAAAATATAGGAGAGTAACAGTTATCAACTATAATCATAATATATAGAGGCAAAAAAGTAATGACACTTTAGACAAAAGCAAAGTACTACAGGGGGCGTCTATGGTAGCATTTTGTACAGACTTTTTAAAGACACCCAGACGTACAACAAAATTCTTTAAAAATCTTCAAATAAGAAATCCTAACTACTTGTGTAGCTCATACCCCAAAATGAATGGTTAAAATATCAAAATTAATGATAAAATCGATAATAAATTACTGATCATTTGTATTAAGTTAAGTTATGTGACTTCGGTAAATGATTAAGTGACAATTTTACCATTGTGATGAAGACACTCGATTTTTTATATATTCGTTGAAACATTTAGTCAAAGGTCGTCTATACCATTTTGGAGTAACCCATTTTATCGTTCAAGTGCTGCTAGTTCTTTAAAGATATTGGCTTTTGAAGAGCTCTAATCAAATAAAGATTTTTGTAAATAGTTATATAGAAATATCAGGTAGTATATTTTATTAAAATATACGGTTATATTTATTAAAAAAAGGGGGACAAAAATTAGAAAACTGACTTTTTCAAGAAGATTGACACATGTCATGGGTTTTCCAAAATTAGCATCAAGCGTAAACATAAATGTAAACATATCAAATTAAAATATAAACTCTAAGTAAATATGTATTCTTATTTTATTTTGGAAAAAAAAGTAATTAATAAAGCATTGACAAAGTTAAAAATTGTTAAATATTGCCACCCAGATAATTTTAAAAACGAGTGCACGCCAATGTTTTCATTAAAAACCAGTTACAATTAATAACCTCAAACAAAAATCAGTCAAAAAGTCGGTTCTACGCCAAAATAAGATATAGGTTAAGTGTCTTTTTAATACTAGTTCGACTTTTATTTATGAATATACATAGCTGTAATATCCAAACTTTACAGTCTGTTCACCAATGGCGTTTACAAGAGGACAAATAAACCAAAAATTTCATTTATTGAAAAAAAAAACAATTTGTTATAAAAACACTTGCTTCTAAAAACTAAAAAAATATAATTCACAAGGAGAAAATGTTGATTTTTGTATACAGGATACGCAAAAACTTGAAAAACATAATGTTTCTTCAAGAGTAAACTACCTTTATTTTTCATTTTTAAGCAAAATATTGTGAACACCTAGTATAAAAAGTATGTATACATTTTAGGAATTTTAAAAATATACATTTTTGGGGATTTTAAAATAAGTATACATTTTAATTAGGTTACTTAACAGTGGGAATTTTGCTAAGTAAAGATATACGTGAGGTGTAAAGGTTTTAAAAGTATAAATTAAACAATTTTCTAGGTTACTCCTATAATAATAAAATAAAAACATTAAACAAACTGGGTCGCGTAGAAATGCAAAACAAACACTGGAAAATTTAATATTTAAAGAGGAGAAAAAGAAATTAGATAAGAAATAGGTAGTAACAGTGAAGTTCAGAAAAAAGTTAAAATTTTAGTTAAGCCCCGTACGGGCTACCACTAGTGGGGGTATGCCCGTACTAAATTTAGTTAGTCAAATAAGTTAAGTTGGTCCTAAAAAATGCGAAGTTAGTTTTTATGGCCCACCGGTCTTATGGTCCCAAGAAGATAGTTCCATATGGTACATTGGTCCAAGTGACGTCAAGTAGCCACATGTATATTTAAAATTACACGTCACAATATTTTTAAAAAACTACTGGAAATAGCACTTTATATGACTTTAATATTGTTACAGGGGTATTAAAAAAATTAAATATTGACCTTAAATTAAATACTCTTTATTTAGGTTGTTAATTTTAACTGTTATTAATAAAAACTAAATACAAAACTGGATGTTTTTGGTAAAAATGAAAAAGAAACATTTAAAAAACTTTACTTTTTGTTCAACCTCCGTAAAGTTTAGAAAAACACACATTTAAAAAATCATCTAGGAAAGCTGATTTACTTGTACGATGACATAGCAAAATTAAAAATACATTTTGAATAAGCATGTATTTATAAAAACCATACAAAGAAACGTAATCTGTCAAACATCATAGGGCCACACGCCCAACATTAAGAGCCCCAAAAAGACCATGACCAAAGACAAATTGATTACAAAGTGAAAAATGATACAACAAAATTTATGAATGAAAATTGATGAGTTGGCAGATTTCTTGATAATGGGCTCGTTTTTAAGTCGTTTTTTTACTTTAATATTATTTTACCACTACTATAAGATAGTACACATATAACATTTTTTCCGGCGTTGTACATTTAATTTACTGGCATTGCCAACACTCTTTAATGGCAAGGCATTGGCAAAAAGGTATCAAAAAGACGCGAAAGTGGGCAATTGGCCGTTATTAGGCCACGTGTTGCAGATAATGTGATGGCATCCGTCATTAATAAGTTATGATAAAAAAATACATTTAGGGTGATGGCATCCATCATTAATAAGTTATTGACAAAAAGATAACAAAAAGACACGAAAGTGGGCAAATGCAGATACTCCCAAGCAGCAAGCTGACGTCTTATTGACGAAAATTGTCGCATATACTTTTTTTTAAAAGCTAAAATGATGCGATATTTTATTTGAAAATTAAAATAGGAAAAAACTCCTTACTGCATGCAATTTCCTTGCAATGCAAAGTAGCATCTCTCGGAACACTGTCCAACTTGGAGATGCAGATTTTTACACTAGCCGAAGATATTTCTTTCAAAGCTAAGTGAGGTCACCTACCGCAGACCGCTCTCGAATTATTTTTGTCTTATGGGTACGGTTTAGACAATAAAAAGCGAAGATATTGCAGAAACGTAGTAGTTTATTGTCCATTACGCCATCTATCGGTATGTCAAAAAACTATTAAATATATATAATATTTTTTATTAACAAGTCTTTAAAACTTTTAATAAGGTTTTAAACAAAATGTTTACAGCTCCTAACAGTATACTTGAATATCTTGCCTTCTCGACTAGCCATCACCAATTAATCACACAACACACACTTATTAGGTAATGAATACATTTAATTATGTCCATTAAAAACTCTTTTCTTTAAAAAAGAACTAAAAAGCTAGAAAACCACGTAGAAAACAAATGCACAAAGCGGTCACCTTCGGTCGAAATTAACGTAGCTAATTTAACCATCATTTTATTTTAACCTAATAAACATTTTGTTTGACCTAATTTTAATTTGCATGATTTTTAACAATAAAATGTTATGAAAAGGCCATTTTCTTTAAATTATGTAAAAAAACATAAAAACATAAAAATGTTGTTTAGCTGCCATTATAAATAAAACAGATCAAAAAATTGTTTTAATGTTAGTTAAATACCAATGTTAATAATATGGTTTAAAAAGTATGAATATGCGTTGAAGGTTTGCCTTCAAAAATCCAATATTTATTTGCCTGCAACAAAAACGCGTAATCAGGATTGGTATGCCGCCATTTTTGTATGCTTGCCGGCAATTCGCCTGCATGTAAAATTTATTGGCAATTAAGTGTTTATTTAGGGTTGATTTTTTAATGCGTATAAGATGTTGGCATAATATTGCCACCAATTGCCAATGCTTTACCATCAATGTCAATATGAAAAATGTACATTGCCGGCAAATAGTGTTTGTTGGGTAAGTAAATAGTATATTTTAGGACAAGCACGGAATGCTACTCATTTACCATGAGTTGACTTGTAATATTATTAGAGCGAAATTAGTATTCCATGCGAGTTGCATACTATACTTTTTCTACGGCTATTAATATATCAGTAAAAAAACATTTTAAATCAATTTTCTTCTGGATTTATATCAATATGTGCTTATAACAATAAAGTTAGTGTTCTCGATTTGTAACAGAAATTTGTCAGCCATGACATACGCGACATTATGCTAATTTTTTTATTGTATGTGATTAATTTCATTATAAGTTAATTTTTCCACGACCGTTAGAAAAAATGCTGTTCTTTAACCGTTAACATCGAGTTAAAGTACTCCATTCTAGTACACTACATAAAGTGTTAAAAAAGTAACTTTTTTAACACTTCGAATCGTTTTTCACACTTTTAATTAGTGTTTTGTTTCAATGCCTACTACAATGAACTTAAATATTAATTTATGCAATGGAACCGCACATCAACTGAACCAAACGGTCAATTTACCTTTGATTTCGTCATTCTTTCTTTTAGTTAATGTGCCACTAGTTTTAAAATTTGACAGTTTTCAAATAAATTTAATAGAAATTATTGTAAATTAATAGTAATAATGAATTTGGCTGACTAAAAAATTGAAAAGGAATTTATACTGTTTTAATTTTATTTCTACAAAAAGTAAGTACATACAATTTTCTAAAATTAAATAATAAATGCATAGTTATAAAGAGGATAGTTGTCTCCTAAAAATGTGAAGGCTATGATTTTTTGTTACAATAAAATGTCTGTGTTGCAAAAATTAAAATTAATAAGTTTAAATAAATAAAACATGTATTAAATGGTATTTTGAGAAGCAGCAAGCTGACGTCATTTTTAAGTAATTTTTGGTCATAGGACGTCATCAGACCAAAATTATGACGTCATTTTAGTGTCATTTAATTGACGTGTTTTTGACGTCCATTCGACGTCATTTTTTAGTCATACTAGCTCATAAAAATCTAATGACGTCATGTTTAGAAAACCCACCAGGAAAACTTTGTGACATTATATGATTCGTGTCAAAACCCAACCAAAATATCATATGACAGAAAAATAAGACTTATAATTTTACAAAATTGAAATAGAAAGAAACTCTACCGATAGATGGCGTAATGGACATTAAACTACTACGTTTATTCAACATCTTCGCTTTTTATCGCCTACAACGTACCAGACCAAAATAATTCGAGACTGTTCTGCGGTTGGTGATCTCAAATAGCTTTGAAAGATATACTTTCGGCTAGTGTTAAAATCTGCATCTCCAGGTTGGACAGTGTCCCGAGAGATGCGACCTTGCATTACTTGCTTGCAAGGAAATTGCAAGCAGTAAGGAGTTTTTTCCTGTTTCAATTTTCGAATAAAAATGTTCATTTTAGCTTTTTAAAAAAGTCTTTGCGTCAATTTTTCGCTATCTTAAAGACATCATTATAACGTCATTAACGGGACGTCTTTTATCTGGACTTAGGGAGGTCAATTTAACATCATTTTGTCGTCATTTTTAACGTCTTTGCTGACCAAATGTGACCAGAAATGACCAAAAAGAGACGTCAATAAGACGTCACCTTGCTGCTTGGGACATGCATAAAGTGTCTTTTTTTACTCATGGAATTGCCGCACTCGCCTAACTGCTCGTGCTGTCAAACTTTCCATTCGTAAAAAAAAGTATCACCTTATGCACTTGTTACATAAATTACTATTTACGTACTTATTATACATTTTTATACTCATAAGTGAGTAAAAACTAGTGACCTTGGCTGAAAAGACCTATTTAGAAAACCAGGTTGTCGGAAACATGTACAACTTGTCGTATTTATGCACATTCAAAGCACCCTATGATGGCCGTGAGTAAGGAATGAGGGTAATACTATTATTTAAAATCACATTATTTATGTAAACATTGTTAAGCAGTCGAATCGTAGAAAAAATCTTACATTTACATTTTTGGACATTTTGTCTTTAAAAAAAAATAAAACCATTTAAGAAAGCGATCTCTTGCATCAAACTGAATATTACACAGGTTTTGGTGTATGTGTCTAATAAACTTACTATTGCCTATGTACTAGGAAGGTTACCTGGGCAATGAAAAGGCCGGTAAAGTGGTAAGGCAGGGCGGATTATGGATCATAAGGAAGTCGTAGGATTAACTCGCAAATTCTTAGGTAAACATAAAATTTTACATGACAGGCAATACGGATTTCGTCACAAGAGATCTACAGCAGATCTTCTTTCCTTCGTTTCACACAACTGGAACAAGTCTCTTGAGTTTCTAGGTAAGTCCCAGATCGTTGTTCTTGATATATCTAAAGCTTTCGACCAAGTCTGGCATGACGCACTTCTTAATAAACTTCCCTCCTACGGTCTTCCAACTAAACTCTGCTGTTGGCTCTCCAGTTATCTTTCTAATCGACGTATATCAGTCATTGTTGATGTCCACTCTTCAAGCTTTCACGAAATTAATGCTGGAGTGCCACAGGGTTCAGTTCTAGCACCAACTCTTCCACAACCAATCCCATTCATAGTTATGCTGACGTACCCTTCACTCCACTTTTCAGGTTCCCAAACCAATCTCTCAACCCTACTTGGAAAGCAACCGCAGGGCGATGCAGATATCTCTTTCACAGGATCTCAATGTGATATTGGATTGGGGCGCCAAAAATCTCGTTCAATTTAATGCATCCAAAACACAATCATGTTCCTTGTCGCGAAAAAATGATTAAACACTCCTCACCCTCTGCTTATGAGTGGCCAGGTTTTGCAGAGCGGGGGCACATTTAACCTTGTGGGCGTCACATTTGAGAATAACCTTAACTAGCATAAACACATTGTATCTATAGCCACCGCGGCTTCAAAAAGCTTGGATTTCTTTTCGGAGCCAAAAAGTATTTTTCTTCTTATAATTTTTACAGTTTGTATGTGTCCCAAATTTGACCCTCTCTGGAATATTGTTCTCATGTCTGGGGAATGGCATCCCCTACAACCCTCAGCATTCTTGATGCCATTCAAAGAAGGGCTGTTCGTCTTATTAATGATCCTTTACTTACTCAAAGACTTCCTTCTCTTGCCCATCGTCGAGCTGTGGAAGATCTATCGCTCTTTTATAGATAGATACTTTTACGGCTTCTGCTCCGACGAATTATACAGTATAGTCCCTTCTCTTGCAGCTCCAAACAGAGAAACTCGTGGCGCCGCACGTATGCATCCATATACGGTCCAATTGAACAGGCCCCGAACTTCCCATTTACTTCGTTCTTTTATTCCTAGGGTTTCTAGACTGTGGAACCTACTGCCAGCGGAGGTCTTTCCTTCTCCCCCAAATCTTCAAGTTTTTAAGTTCCGTGTTAACAAACTTTCTTTTACCTTGCTTAAGAGACCACGGTACGTTAGTATTTAGGCTTTCAGCCTTTGTGGATTGTCCAAAGATAAAAATAAATGGGAATACTTTTTATTTTCAGTCACTTAAGTTGGACATGATTTTCAATAAGATGTACATTAAGATTAACTGTGATGTTTGACCAATAAAATGCCTATTTAGTATTGCAAAACTAAAATCCAAAATATGAATTTCGTTTGGTGTGGAATTTGAAAGTTGGATCCAGGAGAATAATTTTGATAAATTTTCTTATTGCCAATGTCTCTAAAATCATTAATTTTTTAATGTTTTTTGGATGCTAATGAGTTGTTACTTTACTATTATGGTTGACTTTTCTAATATTTTACTACCTAGAACCATACTATCATGGTTAGGGTAAATTTAATAAATGAATCCGAAATTGTATAAAATAAAATACATAAACACACACACACACAGAACATTAATGAGGCCACTGCAATATTGCATTTTTGGCAGTATCTTCTTAGCGTAGAAAATTTAAAATAAAGATCTTATTTTATTAAGTTTATTCTTCAGGAGTTAACAGTTACAAAAATCACACTTTTTTTTACCTATTAAAATGTAGGAACAAATAACGATATTGATCTTTAGATGTTATCGATCATAAACAATCTTTCAGTAACCTATTGTTGTAAAATACCTTAACCGTCTTGTAAATAATAATTTAATTTCGCGGCGCGCATAGCCGTAGGCGGATCGTGAGGACCTTGGCTTGTGAAGGCCTTCCTGTAACATACATCTTCCACTTGCTGCCATCTTATCCTAGTTTATTATCTCCCAGTCAGTCGCAGATATTGCTAAACCTGCATGCCTACAATTTATTGTAAACGAAAACGTTTATTTTTGCAAACGCATCGTTAATATTGGTTATTTTCCGATATTTACTTCAGTCCGCAGCGTATTTAACATTATTTATATGTTACACTTCTTTAATGTATATAAAATTAATATTAGGAATGTAACATCTTCTATTACTTATAAGTCGTTTAGCAAACACACGGACGTATAGTAAGAACATTTTAAAAGCGCAAATTCGGTACCCTTTGAAAATAATACAAAAAACATAAAATAGGCCGCTTGCAATCGGACTATTTTATACAAAGGCGCCGCTATCCTTTACAGCAAAGCGCCGATACACTATGGGATAGAAATCCATTATTTTGGCCAAAAAGCAACTTTGAAATTTTAAAGGCTCATGCTGTAGTATTTCAAAAGTAGATACTCCAAACTACATGTACGCAAAATTATAAAAGGAAATGACGACTTCTATTGGGATATTAAGAAACTTGAAAATTTTAAGTAAACATAAATATACAACATTTAATCTACTTAGTTTATTATTAGCCTTGTTTACTAAAAATAGTAAAAGAGTTTAAATAATAAGAGTTATTGTTGTGTTTCCGATGCAGTCTCGCTACTTTTGTCAAAGAATTTTTTACCTTTTTCTTTATCAGTTTTTGTACTTACAATTGCCTTCCTACTTTTTGCTACTTCTGAGTGTAAGGACAGATACAAGATATTTTAATAATTTACAAGGTTTTCCATTTTAAAATTTAATATGTTTTGTCCTACACTGTATATCCTAAAAGATAAAAGCATTCTGATGAAAGATATGGATTCTACAGAATCTACCCAACAAAACAATGTTTTTTATTTATTTTATACGTTAAAAACTAAAAAAGTTGGGAAGATGTATCGCTATTACGCTTCTAGGAATAATTTAAATTTATTTTTCAGATTTGGATGGTCATATTTCCGAAACTAATTGAGATAGACACATCAAATGTAGTATTTTTTAAAGCATTTTAAAAGATTTTTTGGTGGTGATATAATATTCAGGGTATTCCATTTAAAAAAATCATACCTATTGTCGTACCCTGTATATCATATGAGATAATAATCATCGGATTACTGATTAGAATACTACCGAATTAACCAAACAAGCTGACATTTTAGTTTATTTTGTACAATAAGAATTAATAATGTTAAGGGTGGTGTAAATTTATAATAACATATAATAAGTTTTAGGTTTCCAAAAAGCATTTGTAATCATTTATAATATTTTTCCAGTAAAAAGCACCTCATTTTAAGTTAGATTGGTAAGTTTCAGAATTTTGACCAAAAAATTAATTTCTATCCCATAGTGCGATGACCAGCTGCATCAACCGGCATTTATTTGCTTTATACTTTTTGTGATTTTTTTTCTTATCAAAGAGCACCGAATTTACATTTTTAAACTGTTCCTTCTATATATCTATATATTCTATTTTTTTTATGAAGGGAGGGTATCTGACTGCCAAGAAATTTTGATGAGCAAAAAAATAAAAGGTTCCCACTTTCAAAATCCATTCTTTTCCCTTACTAAATTTTTTTAGATCAAACATTTTTAAAAAGCCAAAAAAAGAATCTACTGTTTTTTTTAATGCAACATGTTCTCTTTTCTTTTTCTTTCGTACGCTAAGAGGAGAGGGGGTGTCCGCATAACCATACGCATTAAAATCGTAACACAAAACACAAAGGACTTTTCAATAAAAAAATTTCTTCTCGCTCATGCTAAAGGAAGGTTAAAACCCACCCCTTATACACGCCCCTGACCAAACATATACTATATTGTCTTAAGGAGAAAATCAAGGTATTTTATATTTTAAAAAATAAAAATAAAACTAAGTTTTTTCATTCCCACCCCACCCGGCTCCCCCAAAATTCTAAGCTTATAGTTATTAAGCTAATACCCTATTTTTCGTTTTTTTGTAAATTTAATCGTCAAATCACCAATTTCACAAAAATATCCGCCGTTTTCGTATAATTGGAGGCACCTTAAAGTAATACACAGTATAAATAATATGAAAAAATTTTGGCGTTCTCAATAAAACTGAATAAAATTTATTGAAAAAATACAAATTGAATATTTGCTTTTAAAACTTAGATTTTTTGAACGGAGCGGGGAGTTCCAACCAAAAAATCAGCTTTTTTGCAAGTTTTTTTTTACCAACGTAATTTATTTCTTTTTTTTTAAAGGTGGTAGACAATGTTATGTTTTCAATAATACTACTTTTTGGACTTTCATTATCTTTATTTTTACCTGATACACGACGTTTCGAATGGTATCTAACTCCAACCGTGTATAAGTCATAACTAAAACTACTCTTAAGAAACTACGACCTATATGCTATACGTGTATACCAAAGCTTGACCAATTTTTCACGGTTCTTTAAAGAAGCTGCTGTGATTTTAAACAACGAAAATGTATTTAGCAAGCCTAGCACCTAGATAACCTACATTTAGATCCGCAGTGGCAAGAAGCAGTTTTCGGATTTTTACGACCTCGCGCAGTAAACAAATGGATGGGTGGACGAACATGCGCACTTAAAAGCCGTGGCAAAATACAAACACCGGCACCCCGTACCCTCCGACCGTGGTCTGGCCGTGACGCTCGTTAGCTATCGTACTCCGAACAGAAAACCAGGACTACGTCGACAAATTCTTTCCGATAATGCGGATAGTTTGTTTGGCGCCAGGTGCTTTTACCCTCAACTTGCTTGCGCACAAACCGGTTTTTTCGCCCATGAAATGTAACTTTTGTTTCGCGCAGGTTATAAAATTGGCAATCCATCGAGATCAGTGGGTCCTACACAATGTTTTAAGAAATATAAAGGGAAGAAAATATAAAGCAAAGTTAAATTTATTTAAACTTGGGTTCGGAATTGCATTGCTTTCCACATACAGGATGTTTTTTTTATAGTTTTTTTTGTTAATATCCTTAAAATCTCTGATCCGATTTTATTAAAATTCAGCAGGTAAGTAGTAAGTCGGTAGATTTAAAAGGCTTTTTAAGATCAAATTTGATTAAAATTACCTAATCCACTGGTGGCGTCTCGAGCGATACTACCTCAAAGAATATTTTTGACAAAAAAATGTAGATACGCCCCAGACTTTTGTAAATATTTCTTTTTTTGGGTAAGTTCAAACACATATTTTTATACTCTTAAACTTTATTCCTTATTATGTTTACTTTTTGAGAAATAAAATAAAATTTACATACTTTATTTCATATCTTTGGCTCACCCAAAAACATGGAAAATTTTATAAACACCTAATTTGATTTTTTTTTAGTTTAAATGGTAATTGTGTTTTATTGGGTTTTTGTAGTTATTATTATATAATCATTATACAGGGTAAGTCGGGAGGAACGCACCAAACTCCAGGAATGTATTGTACACGTAAAAGTAATTTTAAAAAATCCCTATGTTCTTATTCGATTCTCATTTGTTTTCAAAATATCGCGTAAATAAAATATTATAAAGTTTACCGCTTTTTATCACAAATGATAATTATCGGTTGTTGGGTCCGTTTTGTTGTTCAGACATTTGTCAGTTTCAGTGTGTTTGACGCGTTCATTTTCGAGTTTATACAAATAAAGTCTTATGAAATGCCACACATCTATTATATTTCTCACAGGAGAGAACTACTTATTTTTGCGAAATAAGTTACAAGCTTTATTAGAGGATGTTCCTCTAAACATCAGAATTGACATGTATTATCAGCACGATGGAGCTTCCGCACATTTCTCTCGTCAGGTAAAGGAATATTTGGTCGAAGAGTTTCCAGGACTATGGATTGGTCGCGGTGGTCCTATTAGTTGGCCTCCACGATCTCCAGACCTCACACCACTGGACTATTCTTTGTGGAGCTGGTTTAAAGATGAAGTGTACAAATTGAAAGTCAAAACTCGGGAGGCTCTAATTCAACGCATTAGAAACGCCGCAGTGCTTCTTAAAGAAAGACTATGTTAATGTAGGAAATTTTGTTTCTTTTTAATTACGTCATATTTTGAAAACAAATAAGAATCTAATAAGAACATATGGATTTTTATTTTTACCTGTACAATACACTCCTGGAGTTTGGTGCGTTCCTCCCGACTCACCCTGTATATAATAAAACTAAGTTGATAAAATGTGCGTGCCGATAAAACTTGAAAAGGAGTCCCGATACGATAAAGGGACTTATATAGTGTGATAGCCCTTTATCCCCCGAACAAGAAAGTTCCCGTTTTACGCTAAAGGGCGTATTTTAAAAGATATAAGGACTCTTCCAACCCTTCAACTTGGAAATTAAGTGTAATGGCGCCATCTGTTGTCGAGTATTTGAACTTCATTCAGAACAACGGTTATGGGTTGTCTACAAAAAAGTAGTATAAATAATGAGAAAATGTTTTCAATAATGTTTTTTACTTTTTACGTCATAGTTGATTTTTTTATTTTAACTACCACGTAATCTCATATCAACTCCCGAGCGAAGCCGGGAATCATAGCTAGTTATCTAAATAAAAATAATATCCAGAAAAAATAATGCAGCTTGTTGTGTAGTCCAGAGGTTTGCAATTAAGTGGTTTTTATTTTATTTTTTAAACCAAACAGTATAAAGAAAAAAATTAGAGCTTTAAAAGTTGCATTTTTACCAACACATTTTTAATAAAATAATAAATTTAAAACTTGCAGAACAGTCACTCACGGAATTTTTTTTAAATAATCGTTTAGGTACCACTTATGACGCCACTGGACTAAATAATAAATTTTATTTAGTTAGAGCTTAATAAGCCCTTTTAATGTTAAAAATAACACTTTTATTATTTAACAAAATTGAAATAAGAATATTAAAGAAAATAATAAAAAACCGACTTTTTTTAAGTTACATCAGTGTTCCTTGCTTGTTTATGGCTTTCATGCTAGTGAATCGCCAGCTTTCTCCCTTCCGATCATATAAGCGATGTCGCTTATAAGTTTTCCAGGACTTTGTCGTTGGAACTTCTGGATAGTCGAGCTTTGTAGCTCCCAGAAGTTCCTAGCACATGTCAATAACGAAGCTATAAAATGCATAAATTGCGGCCATCTTCCCAAAAGCTGCTACTGGTATCGCGCATAAACGGTTTCTTTCAGTACTGACGTCACCCGCAGCGCCCGCCTCCATTCTCCGCCATTGAAGAATACCTCGTGCAGTACGCCAAACAGAAAAACATCAGGTTGTAGGAATCTTCACTCACAGCGCCTAGCTCCAGAAAAAAGATGCCTTTTAATTTAACAGTGAGTTTTCTATCTTCCTTGGTGCACCAGAACGTCTTTTACATCCTCCATGCACGAATCCACGTGAGAGCCCGGTATAAGCTCCCTTCCAACGTCTAATCACTGCCGAGAACGAACGAAAACTGGTACATCAGTGTTTATGTAAAACTAATTCCACCTCAGTAGTTTAAGGTTAAGCTCTATTTTTTTGTAACTTGTAAAAACTCAAACTGTTCCATTACTCATAAGAATAAACCAAATTGCAAATACATTACAAAGATAGTCGAACTAAAGTCTCTGAACACCCCTTAAATATATGTGAAACCAGAGACCCTTTTTTAATTTCTTTTCTGTCGTTCAGGCTTATTGAACTTCTGCACCCCAAATTCCATTTTTTCTTGTCTTATTTTACTTAATTGTTTCGATATATTTTTGTGCATCCACTAATTTTTCGTGTCGGTGAAGCTGTCTTTTTTGCAGTAATAAATCTATTTGGAAAAGGGAGAGAAAAAATTATGTTTTAAAATTTAATTTATTTTGTTGACAGAGTCTATTTTAGTATTCTTTTAAGCTTTTTATTAAGTTATTTTAGAGTAGTTTTTTTAATTTTGTTGATTTTCCTTTTTTACTTTATTATTATTTTATTAAGCAAAACATGCAAATATCTGGTTAATTTAAGAAAGCCTAAAAAAACTAAAAGATAAAAAAATGTAATTGTATAATCCTGATTTTGATTATTGAAACAAATTGAGTGGCAACGCTTAAGACAAGAAAAACTCCGTTCCACTGACACGCTTGTCGACGGTATCGTTAAAATTAGCGAAAAAAGTTTATACGCCTCGGTAAAAATGTCTATTTGCGCCAACTTCTTTCACTAACTGCTGCAATGAAATATTTTTATACCTTTCATCAGCAAATATTAGGTCAAGTTTATTTTTGAGCCGCTGATTTTTTGAAAATGATTCGGTATATATCTCCAATAAATTTTAAAAAGAATTAGTGGAAAAAGTTTGGTTATACTGGCCAAACTTTGCAGTATCAGCAAGACAAAGAAATTGTAGTTTGTAACAATCTTCGAATCTTACTTCCATTTTATCAAAATATGATCTAATATTTTATAGCGAAGTGCTCTGTACTGTCCTTTAATTTCTTCCTGTGAAAAATTACTGTCGCGAATAATACTTAAACGGAAACAACCGAAATAATACGTGAAAACCAACGAAACGACCAAAACCTATAGTATCTTTTTAAGGCTAGCGATTTACCAAGCAATACACCTGACACACCCACCCGCGATTCTGGCCGCCGCGCCGGCAGAGTATAGCGTTGTCATGACAACGGAGCGTCTAAGCGTAAACAAAACCCCGCATGAGGTGTATACTTTGGTCCGTTTTATATTTGCAATACAAATATACTTGCTGATAGCGGATTGCGATGTCGCGTTGCCGAAAGCGGAGGAAAGCGACTCGCGCCAGCGTTTAATTTATATGCTAGATTTTTCATGGCGAATTTTACAAATAAGGAATAGAAATGAGAAAAATGAATTGAATAATAGTAATATGTTTTTTTATGTTTTATTATATATTTTTGGTGAAGGGGCACTTCACTTACTACACCTGAATAGCCGCCACTGTCTCTTTTAGTTTTAATATACTATTAATAACAATAAAAAAGACGTTTTGTTATAGGTTGAAGAAAAACTGATCTTGGTTATTAGTTTTAAATTGAATTGACTTATTTTTCCATTTTTACTTATTGTTACTTAGTTCAATTTTTTGTCAAAAAGAATTTAAAGGACAACTCTGCATTTTTACGACATAACACAACATCTAGCCACTTAAGTCAAGCTTGACTACAGTTAAATAATGCCCTTCGAGCCCTTAGTTCCAGGCTGCCAGTGACAGAAGTATTGGGGTTTTTAAATTACACTTTTTTAGCTTGAACTGGGGTGGCAAAGTGACCGTAAAATGACGTTTTAAATAAATGCCATTGAGTATTTCATTAAACGACAAGTCTAGAGTCTTAAAGGAATTTTTCTGCTATAGATCTTATCGACCCTCATGACGCTTTTCGATGGTTTAAAATTGACTGCAGCTTAGTTTTTCTCTATAAGTTTGACGTTGTTTGATACTTGGTAAAAGTGCCTTTAGCCACTAAAATATGGAGAACTCAGAAATTAATTACTTAAAAAACTTATTATTTAACCTGCTAGATTGAATTGTTAATAAGTTATAGGTATAAAAACTGTCTATTATTTTATTAAGGTATGTATGTATGTACCATTTAGTTGGCTCATTAGAAAATAACAAGATTTAATGGGTGAGCTTAATGTCTTTAAATTAGTTTAATACAATTTTGTTGTTAAGTTAATAGGGGAGCCAATATTTAAATGTATCAAAATTTACATGTGACTTCATATAGCCATTCTGGAGATGCACCAGCCAGTAATTTTTTAGAAAGCCTAAATACTAACGTACCGTGGGTGTCTCAAGCAGGGTAAGAGGAAGTTTGTTAACATGGGACTTAAATACTTGAAGATTTGGGGAGGAAGAAAAAACCTCCGCTGGCATCAGGTTTCACAGTCTAGAAACTCTAGGGATAAAAGAACGAACGAAATGGGAAGTTCGGGGTCTGTCCAATTGAACTGTATAGGGATGCATACGCGCGGCACCACGAGTTTCTCTGTTGGGAACTGCAAGAGGAAGGACTATACTGGACAATTCGTCGGAGCAGAAGCCGTAAAAGTATCTATAGATCTCCCACAGCTCGACGATGGGCAAGAGAAGGAAGTCTTTGAGTAAGTAAAGGATCATTAATAAGACGAACAGCCCTTCTTTGAATGGCATCAAGAATGCTGAGGGTTGTAGGGGATGCCATTCCCCAGACATGAGAACAATATTCCAGAGAGGGTCGAATTTGGGATTCATACAAAGTGTATAAATTGGAAGGAGAAAAATACTTTTTGGCTCGAAAAAGAAATCCAAGCTTTTTGAAGCCGCGGTGGCTATAGATACAATGTGTTTATGCCAGTTAAGGTTATTCTCAAATGTGATGCCCACAAGGTTAAATGTGTCCCCGCTCTGCAAAACCTGGCCACTCATAAGCAAAGGATGAGTGTTTGATGATTTTTTCGCGACAAGGAACACGATTGTGTTTTGGATGCATTAAATTGGACCAGATTTTTGGCGCCCCAATCCAATATCAAATTGAGATCCTGTGAAAGAGATATCTGCATCGCCCTGAGTTTGCTTTCCATGTCGGGTTGAGAGATTGGTTTGGGAACCTGAAAAGTGGAGTTAAGGGTACTATCGTCAGCATAACTATGAATGGGATTGGTTGTGGAAGAAGGAAGGTCGTTGATGTGAAAAGAAACAAAGTTGGTGCTAGTACTGAACCCTCTTAATTTCGTGAAAGCTTGAAGAGTGGCCATCAACAATGACTGATATACGTCGATTAGAAAGATAACTGGAGAGCCAAGAGCAGAGTTTAATTGGAAGACCGTGGGAGGGAAGTTTATTAAGAAGTGCGTCATGCCAGTATATGCCAGACTTGGTCGAAAGCTTTAGATATATCAAGAGCAACGATCTGGGACTCACCTTGAAACTCAAGAGACTTGTTCTACTTTTTTTAAGAAAATTTGAATACGTATGATTATTATTGCAAATTTATAACTTTTTAAAGAAGCTACTAATAATTTTCTTTACAAATCAGTATTTGAAAAATTATTTAGCTTGTATTATATTTTTTTATCCTACCAATATCCATTTGTAAAACATATTTGTTTGTCCGGTAGCGTAGTAAACAGTTTTTAACCCAGAAGGCCCAGATTCGATCCCCAGCCAGGGAGATATTTTTAGGTAGTATGTATTTAAAAATGGCACTAGGGTAGAGCATAGAGGTAAGTTGGGCAATCAAAATATCTCAAAAACTATCGACCGCACGCGAAAGCATCAAATAGCGTAAAGAAGGGGTTGCGCGAGGGGAACTCATTGTGCGACCACTAGTGGTGACGCGGCGATCGAGAAAAGTATCCGTGCGCACTGTTTATTTTGTGATTTAAAAGTTAAATAATTGCAAGCCGGAAACTTTTTTCTGTCATAGTTAAATGCATTACGTTCTCAATCAGATAAGTGTTAATCTTAAGTAAAATTATTGCAGTTTTATTATGTGTAAAGATTTTGAATATAATTCTAACCGGTTTTTTAATAAATTCACTTTTCCTTTAAAATTTCAGGTTGGGGTTAGTTGAGCTACAGTTGCCCAACTAACCCCACGGTTTTAAGTATATAATGTTTAATTTTTTTTTATTTTTAGTATACGGACTTATAACAGTAAGACTACTAGAGTCTCCTCAAGATTTACAACAAGCTGCAACCCGATTTTTGTACAAGCAACAAAAAAACGAGCTGACCTATCTAACTTATAAATTTTCTCTGGAAATAGTTCGACCATACCCAAAGGCTGGTCCAAGAAAAGCCAAATCAAACAGAAGATAAAGAAAAGCTGTAATTTTTACAAATACAGAAGGCATTACAAGAGAAGCAAAATAAAACTGCTAAAAAACTTTTAAAAACGAAGATAAGTCAATGGAAATTTAAAATTTTTAAATAAAATTTTCTATCAAAAACATTTTTAAATAAAAATATAGACAAAGTTAGAATTTTAAAAATTTAAATAAAATTTATGAACTAATTTTTTTTTTAATTTGTTAAGCATTTCTTGCTAGATATTAAATCCAATAGTTAAGCCAACCTAGGTACGTTGCTGTTTTATTGATGATATTTGTTGTTTTGGCTCTATAAGATTATAAATATAAACAGCAAATTTTCAAAATGTATTTTTTTGTAAACGTATCTAACATTCAAGCCATGATTTACCTATAGTTTCTAAGTGCTCCACTAGCCCCATACCCTTGCTCAACTTACCTCACCTATGGGGAACGTTGGGCATACTTGACTATCTACAATAAAATAGATGTAGCTCCTAAATTCGACTTATTAGAAAGAAATTACTATGGACACTATTGCTAAGGGATAAATTGCTAATCCATCAGTATGCATTATGAGCTCCTAAGACTTATTTTTGAGGAGCTATAACTGATGAAGTGAAAAATTGCTCAACTAGCCCCGCCCTACCCTACCGCATTGTTTAAAAAGTGCTGTGCAAAAACTGCATGTTACAATGCTTGGACAACGTTGACAGAAGGCAAGGAAGGCGTATGAAAGTGCTACGTTTTTTTTAAGCAACGTTTAATAGAGTCTTAGACCTGTCATAAAACAATTTTGCCTTTGTGATTTTCAAAAAATTATATTATTAGAAACCTACTCAACACTTGTTTGTTGCATATTGAATTCGGTAATTAGTGACATGCCGAAAATATTGTGTCACGTGACATTAATCTAATGGTAGGTTTACATCTGACATTTATTGCATGATATTTATGTAAGACAGACAATTCTGGCTAGTGTATACGGTCAAAAATTTATGTCTGATTTTTTTATTGCTTACATTTCTATTTGACATAAATATCATGCCATTAATGTCAGCTGTAAACCTACCATAACCACATGACACCCACGGTACATTGGTACTTACAAAAACTTGTAAATAACTTTTTCAAAGGATAAAATAATGTATCTATTAGATGTCTGTTTGTGTGCCACTTTTCCTGGGAATGGATTTTGAAAACTTATTGTACAATTTTTTAAAGATGGCGCTATAAAAAATCAGTACGTCGATAATATCGTCGTATATTACATTTTTAATAAAAGAAAAGAGTCAAGTAAGTACAAATAATAATACTGATTTTAAAAGTCAAACCTTAAATCAGTGGCTGCTCGTGACATTTTTCAGTGGACACACGTAATTTGTGCCCATGCCCTATACTATTTTCGCGTTTATTAAAGTAAAGGAGACGTAAGTCGCGGATCAAAATAAATAGGACAAAACGAGCATAATTCTCGCATTCTAGCACACTAATCTAACTTCATTTGTTTCGTTAATGCCCGGGCTTCGAAAGAAAGTTTTGATATTTAGGCGTTGCATTGGAGTAATTTATAAGTAAGTTTTGAGCAAAGTATTTAAAAGTAAGTTTTGAGCAGAGTATTTAAAAGTGTTTAAATGGGATTATAGTAAATATCTGACATTAAATTATTTTTAACAAAATCGTTCCTTTTTGTTTATTTAAAGGATAGGCAAGTTCCCTTGTGCTCTTTAGTACCAGGCGCCACTGCCTTAAAATAAACGTTAGAAAAACCAACATCATATTTGTAAATTGAATAAACTGCCCAATCAGCACAGTACGAACAAAGTACGTACATTTTACATTCATTTTTCATTTCCTGGCTATATTTGTTAAGATAACTCAAAATGAAAAACACGTTTTCATGGCCACTTTTTCTGCTCTATAATTCAGTGTGATTAAATATTGGATCTGACGTTTCGGCTTCTGGCGACCATCATCAACTTAATTTTTTAAATACGGACCTGATATTTTTTTCAATTTAATTAAATCCTTTCATTACTCCTAAAACACTATATATCGCCACTTTGATATTTGCCGACGTTTCGTACAGAAAATTCCATCACCAGAATATTATATATTTATTTTACCATAATACGGCCCTGAATTACATTTTTAGGTAAGAAGGTAAAAGAAAGAATAAACTTATTACTTATTCGTAATCTTTTTTTGCAACTCATTGATATCTAACATCGGAAATTACTTTATTAACAGAAAATTTCATGAATATTAGACATAAGATACAAAAAGGTAGACAACAAATCAGCTTACATAAACAATTTGTAATACTATCTTGATGCCCATATTAAAAATAAACATAATTTAATCACTATTATAGGTGGTCAAAGAGATAACCTTCCGCCTCAATGCATTTTCTTGTTTTGCTTTGAATTTTTAATACAGCTCGATTAATTGTTCTCGCAAGAATGGCAGCAACTTCCCTTATCAAATTTTGTCGTAGTACTTAAGGGTCGTGAGGTGCATTTTTAAATAAACGGTTCCTAAGATATCCACAAAGGAAATAATCTGGGGGACTAAGATCTGGGCTCCAGCGGGCCATCTTGCAAAACCATTTATTAGGAAATATATGGTAAAGGAATTAAGCTACTTCCCTTCCATTGTGGGCAGGAGCTCCGTCTTGCTGCCACCATATTTCTTGAAATACTGCCAAAGGTTGATTATCTAGGGCGTCTAAGACATCATTTCTAATCAAATTTAGATATCGTTCGAAAGTTAAGGTCCCTTCGTAAACGAAAAGTCCAATAATTTTGTTCCTCCACATACCAATCCATACATTAAATGAAGTTCTCCCTTGAATTTGTACCTGCTGGTTAGTTTCTGTTAATAAAGTAATTTCCGCTGTTAGATATCAATGAGTTGCAATAAAACATTATGAATATGTAATAAGTTTATTCTTTTTTTACCTTTTTACCTAAAAATGTAGTTCAGGTCCGTATTATGGTTAAATAAATATGCAATATTCTGGTGATGGAATTATCTGTACGAAACGTCAGCAAATATCAAAGTGGCGGTATATAGTGTTTTAAGAGTAATGAAAGGATTTAATTAAATTGAAAAAATATCAGGTCCGTATTTAAAAAAATTAAGTTGATGATGGTTGCCAGAAGCCGAAACGTCAGATTCAATATTTAATCATACTGAATTATAGAGCAGAAAAAGTGGACATAAAAACGTGTTTTTCAATTTAAGTTATCTTAACAAATATAGCCAGGAAACAATAAAAACCAAAATTAAAAATTCCGGGTTATTTCGAATATCTTCGGAAGTACTCGGAATTTTTAAAACGCAAAACGGCATTTTATTGAGCATCAAATTGCGCAACTTTGCCTCCATTTAACCGATCCTGCATCTCTTACGGTTTTCGAAATCCCAATGATGAGCGTCGAATTCGAGCCACCCTGTACTCTAAAGTACGTACATAAGACGTACATTTTAGAACCATTTTACGTTATTACGTCCAGGGATCCAAATTGAACATCTTATGTACGTATATCTAATACATCCTATGTATGTACTTTAAGGAACCACATATATACGTACATTTACATCTTATATATACAGTGTGCTAGGTAATTAAGTGGGCGTCATATGGGAAAACATTTTATTATTCATTTTACGAAAAAAGTTATTCCTTATAAAAAGTTCTGCATAGTCGAAAACCTGCAATAAAATTATCAGATACCGAATTGCGTTGGTCATCTACGAGGTCTGGCCAAAAATGTAATGTTTGCTTAAGAGGAAAGTACCTGTATTTTTCCCTAATATCTTAAATTGTTATAAGGAAAAGATGTTTAGAAATAAAAATTACTCCCAAATATACAATTTTGTTCATTCCTAAAATAAAAGATTTTTTTTCTGCGAAAATCGAGAAAATTTTAGTTTGTACATTAGTGGCATTGTACATTCTTTATGTTTTAGTAACAATAAATTTTAAAAAATACATATGAAACTGTTCTATGTCATTTATAATCATGGAATGTAGTGTACTAATGTATAAACCTAAATTTTCACCATTATCGCAGAAAAAATTCAAAATATATTTTTTTATTTATGTTTTTTCTGTTTTTTCAACTGTACGTCAAAGTACGTCAAAATTGTATTATGTCTGAATTTTTACATGACAACACAAACAAAATGCATTGACTAGGCTATTTGATAAAACCGTCATTTTCGGCGGTCTTTACTTAGCATATTTATTACTAAGCGTATGCATTGATTATTTTAAACTAAAATATTTCGAAAACGATTGCTCCTAGCGTCATCTAATAAGAGTACCTTTTTACGTAAAAATGACTAAGGAATCCATTTCTTTTAACAAAAATGTAAATACAGGGTTGTACAAAAGTCATGAGCCTTTAAAAGTGAGAATATACATGTGACTAGCGCCCTCTACAAGTAAGAGCTAAATTAAGAACAAATTCAAATTTCTCATGTCAAAAAACCCCAGGTACCAATTTTCGTTCGGAAATCGGCATTATTTAGGAAATTATGCAGAAAAAACATAAATAAAAATAAAACTTTGACACCCTGTATCTTGAAAGCGAAGCATCTTAGACCACACGTTCATAGGAACTTTTTACCTTAAAAATACTTGAAAAATCACTCTCTGAAAAATCGGACACTTATTAAATAACACCCTGTATAAATAAACAAAATTGCA
>JACEGR010007860.1:0-43798 GCA_014170235.1 Listronotus bonariensis
TAACTACAATTTAAGGATCAAAGTCAGAGTCTCAAATTTGTCAAATATAAATTAAAATTTAGGTGACATGTTTCTGCCGTCTCCGGCATCATCAGACCTAAAATAATTTATAAAACCCGTTACACAGAGAAATAAATAACAATAAAATAACAAAAACTCACCTAACTATTTAAAAACAACAGTTAACAATGACATAACAATAAAATAAATAATCAATACAATCAGCTAAAATCGAAGAAGAAGAATGAGGTTGAGTAGTTAATACAAAATGTATAGGGTACGGTAAAGCGGTAAGGTAGACATAGCTTTATAAGGTTGCCCCGGTAGCACAGGCCTAGTTTATAGTGAAGAAATAAAGAGAATAACCAATATGACATTCGACGACAATGAAGGGTCAATTTTTATTATTGTTTAAGGTTATTAAAAATTAAATGAGGTTCAAAAGTGAACACTTCATTTACGCACGTAAGAATGGGGCTTGTTTTGGCTTTCGAAATTTAGGGGTTAGGCGTTAATATCAAGTCGTAATTGAGATCCAGATCTTCCATATCGCTGTTGACGCAGCAAAAGTAAGGTGGATCAAGGAAGAAATTAAATACCATTATGTAACGTTAAATACAATCAATTCCGAACTAAAGTATTTGTATTTTACATTAACATTAGTTTTATCATTTTTAGAATTTGTTAGTCTTGATTGTAAATTTAGAGATGAGGTTGAGAGTTTCGGACACAGTACTTTTGATAGGCTAAACAGCAAGTTAACAAATTTAATACGACGTAAAGCAAGTATGCTTAGAGCCAGTCACCCTTTGGATTTCCAACTTGTTAACTTTAGTTTCCATAAAAGATTTATTAATTTATCCAGTGTGACATTTAACGAGAATGAGGAGAAAATCCCTCAATTATAACCTAAAATTTAACTTTTCACAACCCGTAGCCTATAAAACCAGGGAAACTTTGGCAATTGAGGCAGAGAATATTATCCAGACCACCGATATTTCCAATAAAAACATACTCCCGTGCTAACATCATATCATTCTTAAATTCCTGTACTGATAACAGACAAAAGCCAAATTTCAATAAAAAGGATCTTGATTCTATTAAAAAGAAAATCAAAGAAAATGATTTGTTACTTACTAAGGCCGACAAAGGTTCATGTCTGGTTGTAATGGAGAGGTCCGATTATGTTGCCAAGGTGACTGATTTTTTGGATGCTGGTGATTTCACTTTATTAAATAGAGATCCTACAATACCATTTTTTAATAGGTTAAAACAGACGCTCGATCAAACTCTAACTACTTTAGAGTATTTTGGAACTACTAAATCTAAACTATACCCTATGAATCCAAAAACTCCACTGCTTTATGGGTTGCCTAAAGTACACAAGAACGGAATGCCTATGAGACCAGTGGTATCATTTATTAATTCACCTGCATATAAGCTTTCATCTTGGCTAAATGACATTTTTAAAAGTACAACTAAGTTCGTTAGTACATACTCCACAAAAACTCCGTTGAATTTGCTAATTACTTCAAGGACATAGTGATCCCTGACAATGCAAAACTCATTTCTCTTGATGTTAAAAATCTTTTTCCAAGCATTCCCTAATGAGTGTATTTTTGATGGTTAAAGATCTCTTGTGTAGGGCCAATCTTCCTAGAGTTGTAATTGAGGACATGCTTACCTTGCTTGAAACTGTATTAGATCAAAATTTTTTTTCAATTTAATAAAAAGATGTACAGACAAAGGGAAGGCCTAGCAATGGGTTCTTGCTTGTCTCCATTTTTGAGTGAGGTTTTTATGCATAACTTGGAGCAGAGGATTATGACAAGCGGGTTTTCATGCTATTTGCTGGGATATAAGAGATATGTGGACGACATATGCATATTGTGGGGAGGGGATGATAGGATGCTTGCCGATTTTCTTAATTTTGTTAACTCGTTACATCCTAAAATAGAATTTACTTTGGAAGTGGAGACGGATGGCAAATTACCTTTTTTAGATCTTCTGCTGCATCGTAAAGGTGCCAGGGTTGAGTTTGAGGTATACAGAAAGCCTTCAGCAACTGACAACATTATTCAATTTAATTCAAATTCCCCTTATAGTCATAAATATGCAGCTTTTAAATCATTTTTATACAGGCTATTCAACTTACCCTTATCTGATGAAGCTTTTAAGAAGGAGCTTAAAGTCATTAAATTATTAGCGTTTAATAACGGTTTTCCAGTAAACACAATTAATAAAATTTATTTCAAATTTCTTAACAAATATAAATTGTCCTATAATATAATACATTCAACAACTAAAGAAATTTGTAACTTTCGTTCTATGACCTTTTTTGGTGGGGTTTCTCATCAACTGGCCAAATTTTTTAAACCATACGGGATCTCTATTGCTTTCAGGACGGACAATTCATTAAAAAAACATTTGGTTCGGTCGAAGGATCCTGTAGACCAACTTTCTAAATCTGGTGTATATTCACTTGAATGTGGCGACTGTCCTGCAGTCTATGTTGGCCAGTCAGGTCGAAAAATATCTACAAGAGTAGGAGAACATATAAAACAATACGAAAAATATAATAACACTGATGTCTCTGTCACTAATTCGGCTTTTGCGAACCACCTACTTACATCAGGACATCACGTCAAAACACCTGACAATATAAAAGTTTTGCATGTGTGTGACAAGGGAAATAAGCTGGACTTACTGGAGAAATTGGAAATTTCGAAAGCCAAAACAAGCCCCATTCTTACGTGCGTAAATGAAGTGTTCACTTTTGAACCTCATTTAATTTTTAATAACCTTAAACAATAATAAAAATTGACCCTTCATTGTCGTCGAATGTCATATTGGTTATTCTCTTTATTTCTTCAATATAAACTAGGCCTGTGCTACCGGGGCAACCTTATAAAGCTATGTCTACCTTACCGCTTTACCGTACCCTATACATTTTGTATTAACTACTCAACCTCATTCTTCTTCTTCGATTTTAGCTGATTGTATTGATTATTTATTTTATTGTTATGTCATTGTAACTGTTGTTTTTAAATAGTTAGGTGAGTTTTGTTATTTTATTGTTATTTATTTCTCTGTGTAACGGGTTTTATAAATTATTTTAGGTCTGATGATGCCGGAGACGGCGAAACATGTCACCTAAATTTTAATATATATTTGACAAATTTGAGACTCTGACTTTGATCCTTAAATTGTAGTTAAATCTATGTTGAGTCTCTTTGAGAAAATGGACAGATTCTTAAGAATTACAAAAAAATATGCTATATTTAAAGCCTAAAAATGGCTGCTCCTATTAAAATGGTAATGTATTTATTACACAACATTTTTAGGGAGTTTATTTCAGCCAGTTAAACATTATGATGGGTTAAAGGTTTTATAATGTCTTTATGCACGGTAATTTTCAAAACAAGAAATTTTTACTGCTTCAATTATTTAAATAAACAAAGTCTTATACGAGGCGACCCAAAGACCTTAACGATATTATTTATTACTTATTAATTATTTATTATTAATTATTTATTATTTAATATTTTAATTATTTATTATTTATTATTTATTATTTATTATTTATTATTTATTATTTATTATTTATTATTTATTATTTATTATTTATTATTTATTATTTATTATTTATTATTTATTATTTATTATTTATTATTTATTATTTATTATTTATTATTTATTATTTATTATTTATTATTTATTATTTATTATTTATTATTTATTATTTATTATTTATTATATTGTTTATTAATTTTATTATTTATTATTTATTATTTATTATTTATTATTTATTATTTGTCAATTTGAAATGTTTCAGTTGGCGGAATGTTTTACATGCGGGCTTTTTAACATTGCACCAAAAATTCGTAAGGGTTACAGTAACAAAACCAACGCTTAAAGTTGACATGGTTTCGGTATCGGATTGGAAGGGTTTCGTGACTGTTACCCTTACCATTTTCGACACAATGGTAAAAAACTGCATGTAAAACAATGTGGTAAACTTGTCCAACAAAAAAATGACGCGTTCGCCCAGTCCGACACCCAAAAAATGTCAAGGTTGACAAGCTGGGTTAAAGCGCCTCTTCCATATATGGCGGTATGAATAATTATGGTAGACTTGTCAAAAGGAAACAAAATAGATTTATAAACAAAAAATTGTTCTTTTTTATTTGCTATAACTACCAATTACATTTTTTATAGCTTTCTTTTTCTTTAAACCACGTTGGGCGTAATTGCATGTTGCAATTTCACATTGCAGCTTAGTTCACGCCCTCGTTCAAGATTGACTTTTAATACTTTGTTGAATGTTTGAAATGGGAAAAGTAATTTTGACCATCAAAGGAATTAAATCTCCTTTACCCAAGCTTACAAAGCTTAATTTAATATTTTTTTTTTTAATTTTAAATAGTTTACACGATTTTAAACACCAAGAACGGATCAATTAAAAATGTCAAACTTTGATATACCGGATTTTTCTTACAGTTGGTTTACCCTTTTATATCTTAAGATAGAAAAATAAAATTTGGTGTGTAGTTATTTGACACAATTGTGGATTGATTGATCCATTCACAAATTTTCTATTACTTCTGACTAAAGCGAAAATGACTACTACTTTCTAATTTTATATGGCACCACCAGTATATTGTATTTATTTCGATAGAATATAATATTCCGAATACAATGACACCACATATGTCATTTTTGACATTTCTGCTGTCAATTTTTTTTTAATTTAAATCTAGAGTGCCATGGTTAAGCTAAAACGGTTTATTTTAAGTCAAATATCCTTGGAAAAATTTAATCATCTGTTGTTTTTATGACTTCTCAGGACGAAGTCAAAAATTGTAAAATCCTATTTATAGTCATAACTCCTTTTTCTCAAATGGGACGAGGGTGGCTCATTAGCATATCCTTAAAGAGCATTTTATTTTAAATAGTTTGGTACCACATAGGCCATATTTCAAAAAAGGTTTGTATCCAAGAAGCATGGAATAAAAACCCTTTAAACTAATCAATATACTAAATAATACCGTTAATTTATAGTAGGGGAGCCGACGATGCTAAATGGGGATTAACTCAAGCGTCATTGAGGCTTATTGGGTTGCAAAGCTTAAATAATAAGAAGAAAAAAACGTTATATAATGTATACTTTTTCATCGGTGGGGAAATGGCTATAGACTTTTAAAAATGTCAAAAAATTGCTATTATTATTTCGGCTGTGAAAATCGTGGGCCAAAAATTTCTAAATTTTTTTAAATTTTAAAACGAATTTTTAAGAAAAGTGGTAGCATGGTCCAAAACTAATAAATACAAAATTTTACTTTAATTTCTATTATACAGGGCAAGTTATAACTAATAATATGAAAAATGTCCAGGATTTTACAACTTTTATTTTTAAAAATGGGACAAAATTGTGTGAGTAAATGCTATAGGGAAATAAATTTGATGTTAAAATTTAAAGTTAAAGCATGAGGGTAAAATAAATGTAATTGTCAATTTTTAACATTGCGCGTTATAACGTAAATAATGCACAAAGAGGAAGCAAAATTTAAAAGAAAATAATATTATAATTTTAAATATTTTAAAAAAATTCGCTCCCTTAAACCAACTATTTTAAAAACTGTTAATGCATAATGGTAAAAAATTACCAAAAATATTTTTGACTTTAATTGTTTAAATTTAAATTTAAGACATAAAAATACAACATTTACTTATACAATTTTGTCCTATTTTTAAAAAATAAAGGTACTTTACTCTTGGTCATTTTTTATATTGTTAGTTATAACTCGCCCTGCATATTATCAATCGGAGTAAAATTTTGTATTTATTAGTTTTGGATTATGCGACCAGTTTTTCTAAGAGGACTTTTAAAAATTCCAAAATTTTTGGTCCATTTGTCCTCTTGTACCACCTATCCTGGGACACACTGTATTTTTGTTATCTCCTTGCCCTGAAAAGTTCTCAAAAACAAAAAACAATTAAATTTATTTTTCCATGGCTACTTGCCTTAATAAAAAAAAAACTTTTTAGCTTAATCGTGACACTGTAAATTGGAATTTTAAAAAATAATATTTTGACAGAAATGTCAAAAAATAACATGTGAGGTGTCATTATATTTAGAATGTCATATTTTATCAAAATAAGATAAAATATACCGGTGGTGCCAATTAAAGTTTTAAAGTAGCAGTCATTTCCGGGTAAACCAAAAGTAATAGAAAACAAGCGAATAGATCAATCAATTTACAATTTTGTCAAATAACGATATAGGTACCAAATTTAATTATTTTATTACAAAAGATAAAAAAATTATAGGGAGGAATCAACTGTGAGAAACACCCGGTATACAATTAATAAATAATTTAGAGTAAAATTTTTAAATCTAATTTATTTATTAAAATATTAAATTAATAATTAATTAACCTAATGTTTTTTTTTATGGTATATAATTAATTTGTTATAACTGTATTGTGATTTTATGCAAATATAATAATGTATTATTGGTGCTAAAATTACTTTTGTGTTTAATTTAAATTAATATGCTATGAAAACAAAAATTAGTTATAACATATTTATTGGTAAAACATTTTATGTTGTATAATTATAATTGATTTTGTTATAACTTTGCGCGTGTAAAAATGTGTTAAACCTATATATTTTTATTTTAGGAAAAAGCAGTTTTTTCTTAAAAATAGTCCATACAAATATGTTACGGACATCACTGGTAATTTTTTTATATTTTCCATAAAAAGATATGTCTTTTGCTGCTGTCGAGCAATGTATTAAGTACCAAATAAATACCTAGAAAAATTAAAAAAATGTTTTTTTTTCTTAGAATTTGAACCCCTTGTATCTCTAAGAGAAGGCTTTTCCAGACATATGTTTATATAGGAGGTATGGCTTATTTTCGACGTAGAATTGTCATTAAAATTTGATGCATTAATTTGGAAACACCCTGTATAAATTAAATCCTTAATAATACAGGCTGTTTCCTAACTAAGAGTACAAAACTTAAGGCGGCAATTCCTTATTTTTTTTTTAAAGAGTTAATATGTCCTAACTTGCTTCGTTTCTGAGATACAGGCGGTAAAATTTAAAAAGAAGTCCAAATTTTTTAAATGTTTAAAAAATGCTTTACACAATTTAAATAAAATTTAGTACACATATTTAATGTAATAAGACACTTGAAAAGCTTCACCTTCATTAAGAATATTGGGTCCAGTGGCGTCTCAGTAGGACCAGAGCCTATATTATTGAGAAAAATAGCACGCCATTGACCTATTATAAAGTTTTAATGTTAGTTTCTGATTAGGTAATTAAAAATGCAACTTTTTGTTTTTTTTTGCATTTTGTTTATATCTAGCTTCGTTTTAGAAAAAAAATTAAGCCTCTTTAAGTTTGTTCTAAAACGTACCTACAATAAACAAAATTATATAAAAAAAAACAGAAATAAACGAAATATCGACTTTATAGGCTTAATCTTGGTATATCTTCACAAGTGCTTTTTTTTTATTCCATTAAATATGAGTACCAAATTTTATCCAAATCGGTAAAAGGGTTTTTAGGATATTTAAAAAATACGGTTTTTTTTTAAACTTTAACGCCCTGTATCTCAAAAAATAAAGCAAGTCCAGACACATGTTTGTAAAAACTTGTTTTTATGAAAAAGACATAAGAAACCACTTTCTTAAGTTTCGTGCCGTAGTTGGGTAACAGCTGTACATTTACCTTTACCAAATATTCTCTTAAGATCAGTAAGAATTTAAACGAATTTTCGACAAATATAAAATAAACTATTTAAGGCGGTAAATTTTAAACACCCTATATCATGAGAACGAAACAAGTTTGTATGATTTTTTTATATTTATAAATCTAGAATCTGCCTTTACTGCCTTTCACATTAGCGGGAGCCGGGAACCTGGCGACGCGTGACCGACCCTATCGAAGTAGATGGAGTCTTATGATACCCTTTCACACGTTAAGAGTCCGGAAATTCGGCAAACTCAAAGCCCCTGTATAATTTTTTATCACTCTGTCCGACGAATCCGGCTTAGTGTAAAACGAAGGTAAAAGTTTTTTTATAAAAATTTTAGTGGTATCTTGTTGACAAATATAAATACACCGGTTTCAGTGCTTGTCTAAATTCTGGACCCCCTACTTTCCTTCTAAAATTGTTTGATATTTTTTATGAAAATTTAAAGACTTAACTAAGACAACATAATATAAATTTTAGGCAAGAAATGACAGACATAAATGTCCAACTGAGAGTTAGGAATCATTTCAAGAAAAAAATAATGGAAAGGGAAATCCTATGGCGAATCATTTTCAAGCTCCTGTCGAGTGCTTTATAACCCCAGAATATAAAGTCTATACCAAGGTTAGTTTATATTTATAAGGTTGCTACATATCCTCAACTTTTAGGCGGTTCGAGGTCGGGGACGCAAGGAAGGGCACTCAAGGAGAAAAGTTGGCAAGACTGGGTAAAATCAAAGCTGATGATCAATTCAGTGGCGTCTAGAATTTGCGCATTCCATTTTGAATTCCTTTGGAAGGGATATTTGTTTAAAGATGCAATTCCAAAAGTTTTTTTATTTAAAGCAAAAGAATTTACAACCTAATAATAATAAAAACTGTTGTGTAAACGGTTGTTCTACTAATACAATAAACTGTATATCTCTGGCACTAAACAACACGGCCAAAAAATGGAAAATGTGAGGTCATAACACGTCAAAACAATATGGCCGAATGTCGTGACCCTATATACTTTGGTCTATACTTTTACCTGCTACAAAATGGTGATACTTTAAGTATTATTTGAAAACCTGGTTTTGATGACCATATTTTCGACACTAAGAAAATTAATAGTTTCTAATGTTGTATTTTCATAAAAATATTTTAGGTATCTATTTAATGGCGATATTGGTGATAATATACAGGGTAGGACAAAAAGTATGGATTTGTTTAATGGCGTACCCTGGATATTTTATCACCATTAAAAAATGTTCTAAAAGACCTGTAAGAAAATACCAGATTTGGTACATCTAACTTTTAATTTTGGAAATTTGACCATCCAAATCAAGTATTTAGATAATTTTAAAGTATCGCCATTTTGTAAAGACATGGATTTTATACTTCGAGGCTATAAAGTATTCGGCAGGAGCTTTAAAATGATGTGCCACAAGACCCTTCTTTCCATTTATTTATTTTATTTTATTTTTTGACGCCAAACTCCTAGTTTAAAATTTATATCTATCATTTCTCGCCTAAAATTTAGTTTATATTTTATAATAAAAATTCTTAAATTTTCATAAAAAGTACCAAAAAATGCTAGAAGGGGACGTTCTGACTTTAGACAAGCACTGTATACACGTTCAGAAAAATAAAAAAGTACCCGAGAAATGCGTGAAAAGAAGACGGTCTAACGCGTGAAGAACACTATCAGGTAGAATTTTGACAAAGAAAGCAACCATGTATACAAGATGACACATCATTCCCGCTTGTTGTTGCTTTACTGCCCTATATGCCTTTTAATTTTGCTAAACGTGCATATTTGTAGTTTAATTTCCAAAAAATGTTTATTGTTAAATTTTACTGTTCACTTTTTTTTATTACTTGCAGGGTTGGATTTGAGGGTGTAAAGGCCCTGGGGTCATTTTTGTAAGTAGTTATCCAGCCTGAGGGACCCGAAACAAAGCGTGGATTTGCTGTGGGAAAATTATTTTTTCCACAAAAAAATTAAGGATAAAAAAAGGTCACCACTCTTATATTGCCACCTTTTCTCAAAGAAGTCGTTGTTTCAGGGAACCCCAAAAGTGGTTGTGGAGGCCCCGGGGCTATATCCTTGCCTGCTTTCCCTAAAATTCGGCCCTGATTATATGTATTTCCTGCAATACCTAAAGTTTTTTGTAAAAAGTAAATCAAAAAGAAAATAGCTTCTTTATAAAATAATTTTAATTGGCCAATAAGTTTGTAATGCTGTTTGATAAAAATATTTTTAGAAAAACTAACTTAGCGAAATAAAAATAAAATATGATATTTAATGATATTTGTCAAAAGTACGTTTTAAAATAAACCAAATAAAAACTTTAAAATAATCTGGAAAATATAATATTTAATTGGCTATACTATTTAAAGATTGAAAATCTTGTTTTTAAGTTTTACAAATAATAATATTTAATCTAAAATAATTTAATATAGTAATTGGGTACTTTTCAGGCATAGAACACCATATAAAATTTGAAAATACCCAGGTTCTTGCTAATATCTTATCCTACCATGCCAGACTGTACAGAAGAAAAGCAATAGAAATACACAAACATACCAACAACTTCAACAAAACAGAAGAATCAATGAAGATCAATAAAACATGGATACCAATTCTCAAAAACACAAAAATAGCACCACGGCAACAACAACAACCGCGACGACCAACCGGAAAAGGACCCGCCCACCCAAGCTGCCTATAAATACGCGCTGCGTCCGCGCCAAGACAAATTAGTACGCAAGTAGTCTACTAGGAAACTTCTGAGGATGCCAACTACTTGCGCTGGCGAAACGTCAAGGAAACAATCTGCAACGATGGCCGAATAGCCCAAAGAACTTTGGTTTAGCAGAAGGTGGCCGCAAAAGCCTTACACAGTATATAGGGCATAGCTTTTTGTACAAAAATGATAAGGGAATTAAGCGGTCAAAGCAAAATGCCGAATTTGTTATCAGTATTAAAAATGCATGCATTAAATGAAAAAAATTGTCGCTCCCTGTATAATTCCGACATACTGATCAGCCGTTTACCTATCAAAAAAGCATTTCTATGAGGTTATTTATTTAGTAATCCAAATATTATTGGTAGTGTGTTATAATTAAAATGGATTTTTATGCCAACTTTGAATTTCAATATCTTCCTAACGAAGCGCGATAGAACTTTTTTTTATATGAATTATTAACATTATTCTGGCTTACTCTATCACCTTTATCATTTTTGACCTCACCTTTCCGGACACCCTGTATGCTCATCACTAAAATGTTTCTGTTTTTATTTATAAAATTATATAGAAATAACCCTCTTCTAAGCCTTTTATTATAACAAAATATAAATTTATTTTAAAATTTAAATATACTAAATTTGAAATATGTTTACAAAAGCGCTAAAAATACAAAATATTACCTCTTTAAAAATATATGCTAGACCAGGAGGCTAAAAACAAAAACAAAAAACAAACAATGATATTTGTATAACGTGTGTATTTACACTTGATAACCTAATGGCATCATCCCCCTATAACCAAATTAAAAAGTTAGAAGACAATTTAAAGAATTTGGCTCTTTTACAAAACCACACATTTTTTTACTGTGTTTATATTTTTAGAAGTATATAAAGGTTAGTATAAATCAAAAAAATATCCTTATTATTACATTTAATTAATATTTTAAAATATTATTGTAAAAGAAGGTGTTTATACGGGGTACGGTCAAAACAAATATTTAAAAAACTACAAGTGATAATGATACGATGTTAAATATTTTTGTTATCGTAGTAACAAGGGCTATTAACTAGTACAAAAATAAACAGGGTGTTTCATAAGAAAAACATCAAGTTGGCATCGTAACTTTTTAACGCAACCCTGTATAAAAATCGAATACTTTCTGTAGATTCTACATAAAAAGTTTTACAATTTTTTTTTGCTATTTCTTGTAATAAAGGATATATAGGGTAAAATCAAAAACGTTAATTTTTAATTTCCCCTGTATCTCTTAAATAAATAAAATTATGTAAAATTAACTACGCCATTTTTAGTTTTCCCAAAATCAAGCCTATAACACCTACTACTACAAAAGGTTTAGGTTTTTTAATAACTTTATAACTAGCTAACTGAGATAGTCCATAAAAACGCCCAATTTTGCCCACCCTGTATATGTAATGTCAAAATATTTTTATTTGGCATGTCGCTTTTATTTAGCTAATGGTTCATTTTTTTTTATTGTGTAATAAATGTATGTATTTTATTTTTGTGGGTCAGGTGTTTTCGTTTATACCCAACTTATACCTATTAGGGGTTGCATTGCCTTTTATGCGAAGAGTTTACGTGAGAGAGAAAAGGTACTAGTACTGTTTTTAAAGTGGATGGTTACTAAGTAAATGATAAATTAAAAAAGAGTAAAATAAATATTAAAAAAAAAAATATATTTATTTTACAAATATACACGTATAAACTTTAAATGTAAAATAGATTTTTTCACCAATTTCTAATTTGTTAACATAGTAATATTATATTTGATTTTTATTTTAGTCAAAATTCTCGGAAATACTGCCTTTGTTTTCAGCAAAACAAAACAAGATTTAACGAAGATTTAATAAAATGTATTGTATTCGCATTACGGATTTATGCTCCTTTTGTATCCCGGTTCTCAATAATAAACACCTTTCTTTTACGTTTTCCCATTCTATTTATGCGAGAGGTCACAGATAACAATACAAGGTTAGATCCAGAGTCAATTTATATACAGGATACTCGAAAAGTCAACCACAATATTGAAAGGGCTGGTGAAACAACTCAGAGGGATTCAAAATCATAAAAACCTCAGCAAAAAATCGTTAGTTTTTAAGGTAAAGGCACTTCTATACAAAGTTTCAATTTTAAGTCAAAAAATATTACAGGTATAGTTGTCATAGTCTAAGATCCGGCTGTATAAATGGACCCCTTATCTGTGTTTCTAATGATTTTTTTAACAATAAAAGTTAATAATAAATAAATTCCTGAAGGAAAACAAAAAATATATTAAGAGATAAAATTTGTTCTAAACTAAACAATGATTTAAAAAAATATATTTGGAAAATCTAGTAGCGTACCATTTTTTTTTCTTAAAAAACATTTCCCCTAAACCCCTCATGGACGACACGGGTAATTTTTTTCTTGTATGCCAAAAAATGTCTTTAGGTGCAAAGGGAGCGGATCCCAAATTTATAAAAATATCAGAATGGATAAAAGTTATTTTTTTTCTTAATTTTTAACACCCCGTAGTTCAAAAAACGCCCAGGATCTTAAAAACCAACCCTATACCATTGGATTCGTAATAAAAAGTCTTTATTTACGTGCTTTTTTTTAATATTAGACGGTAAATACATACCCTTAAAATGGCTGTTTACACCTGTTTCGCAGGAGTATTATGCCCAAGAAATAGGTACCCAAACGTGTTGTGGAATTATCTATATAACTTTTTATATAGGCCGGCTCCACACGTTGGCCTCAACGCCACTCGTCCAACGTGTGTATTAGCCCCAAAGCTAAAGCGACCAATGGTAATTTTCCGGCGAGTGTCGGTTCTATCAAAGAAGTACACGCCAACGTTCGCTGACCCGTCCACATATTGGCGATATGCTTAGTCCTGTTGCAACACACGTCGAGTGCGTACGTCAAGATGTTGTCGTCATCCACCATCTGCTTTGACGTGGCTTTTCCTTTTTTATATAACAAATATAAATTATACGCAGTCAGTACTATAAAAGCGCTTATTAGAGCAATTTTGATTTCAGTATCGGACATCTTGACATTGGCTCTGGCGGAAAGGAACTAGTATAATAGCCAACGTGTGTATGCTTTACCAAATTAACCGACCAACGTTGGCCCCAACGTTGGGGCCAACGTGTGGAGCTGGCCCTATAAAAAAAATTGTGACCATATTCATGTCAGAAATTTTTATTATAATATTTTAATTACACTATATTAGCCCAGGGTGTTTTCCAACCCCATGGGAATTTATTTATTATTAACTTTTATTGTCAAAGAAAATTATTTTATTTAAAAAAACTGGTAAGGGGTCCATTTATACAGGATGATTCAAAAATTAATCACGAAACTTAAGGGGTGATTCTACTTGACAAAATAAGGGTAGAGCTTTATATAATTTTTTTTCAAAATGTCATTCGTTTTCAAGTTACAAGCCGTCAAGCCATACTTGGCACACAAATCGAGCTTTGCAGATTCTAAAATTTTTAGACAAAAGTATTTTTTTAAGTAACGCCAGAGGCACTTTACCTAAAACCTAAAATTTACTTCCCTCATAACTTTTTATTTTGACAGATATCGCAAAGCGCCATTTTATAGACAATCAAAAAATTAAAAAATAAGGAACTCTTTATTTAAGTCGATACACCTCACCGTTTAGGCACCAATAGACATCAAAGTTTTCATCAATTTTAATCAAATTACCTACATACATACAGGGTGTCCAGTAACTCAACCGACAAACTTTACAGGGCGGTTCTACAACAGATAATAAGAAAAACTTTTTATAAACATATGTCCCAAACGTCTTAGTTTTTGAACTACGGGGTGTTAAAAATTTAAAAATACAATTTTTCGTTTAATGTCGTACTACTCTCGTAGTACGACATTATAACTTCCAAAATAATAATTTTAGAAAAAAAGTTTAAATTAAAAAAATATTATTGATTTAAAAATGTAATTATAATTAATTTATTATTTAAACAATTATTAGAAAGAGATATCGGTAAAAAAGTCAATAAACAAATAGTTATAATCTTATAAATCGAAAACGGTCAGTAAAACGAAAAAAATATGTAAATTAAAAAAATAGAAAATTTAATTACCTATAATAAAGGATCCTTATAATTGTGGGACTCAAGTGTATGGTAACGGAGATACAGGCCCAAACGGTTTTTCGCAAAATGGTGGCACATCCGGTCGCCATATCTGTAAGTGTTTTGTGTCCATCTATTGGTTAAAAAAATTCCCGGACAATTATGCATTATGAACAAGAGTAAAGATGGGTCCATATTTAATTCATTCTGAAAGCGATGCCGCCAAGTACACAAAAAATAATAAAGTAAACAAACCTTTTCGAATGCACATAGCCTCGGCCAGAGCCTGATTACATATTTTTAGATAAATAATAAAAATACATTGCTAAAACACGTATCACCTACTTACAAAACATTCTCTTATTTCGCCTCTGTCCTACTATAAAACCGGTGTCACGTGTGGTACTAGAAACTCGTCGGGTTAAATATTTTTGCTGCAATAAATCATTGTTTACAAAAGGGTTTCTTTACTTTATCATTATTTTGTGTACTTGGCGGCATCGCTTTCAGAATAAATTAAATGTGGACCCATCTGTAACTAGCTCACCATTGCCTCTACTATTTGATGCTTGCCGTAGATTTTAGGGCAAAATGAAGTATTTAAAAACAAAACCATTTTGGTAAAAAATCTTCGAAGGGGTCATAACAGACTCTGATGGATATTTTGGCGTTATGCCAGATAATTTCCCAGGGGTGATTTCTAGAGCTGAAAAGGGTGATTTCCGCATAAAATAGCTTGATGTCACAGTAATATATAAAAATGCAAGAGTCTGACGGCCTCTTATTAAAAGACGGAAAATGTTTTATTCAATATTAATTAATACTGTCTAACAAGCTGATCAAAACAAATTAATAACATATTAAATTTCAGCTTAAGCGACGCAAAAGTATATATATAAGATATTTTATTAATATGCTGCCAATAAGCTTAGAATACCGAAGATTATCATAAAAATTAAATTTTCAGATGAAGTGGAAAAGCCTTTGGTCCGTGAGCCAACGAGAAATTTTCGGAAACCAATTTGCTCTCAGTTCATAACTCGCAAAATGCCTCAAGAGGTTTATCCATAAATTATTGTTAGCGTCAGCTGCGGCCAAAAAAGATCCATTTTAAACTTTTTTGAATTCTATATATAAAAATTACGTAAGATTTTATCAGCAATACTTATACCAAAAACATAAGGTTTTTAAAATATTTAGGATTTAAAAAAATTCAACAAAAATAAAATGTTAATATATCTTACCTTACTTACGCTTGACTTTGTATATTATGTTAGATTGTTAGAATACTAACCAATCACCCAAATTGTATTTTTTACTAGAAATTCTACAGGATGTCCAAAAATTAATAAACCATACAACTTAAATGACAATCCAAAAATGTTATTAATAAAATACCTTGCAAAGGCAATAAGTTTTATATAGGTGAAACTTGTAGACCATTAGCACAACGCATAAAAGATCATACATTAAAAATACAGAATTTTATAAATCAAAAATTGCAGATTTAATTTAAATTACGAAAAATAACCTAATTCCACAGATATTTTGAATTACGAAATAATTGGAATAACGAAAAATAACCTGATTCCACAGATAATTTGAATTATGATTTGAATGACGAAAATAACCTGATTACTGAGATAATTTGAATTACGAAACATAACCTGATTCCACAGATAATTTGAATTACGAAATAATTTGAATTACGAAAAATAACCTGATTCCACAGATAATTTGAATTACGATTTGAATGACGATAAATAACCTAATTACTGAGATAATCGGAATTACGAAAAATAACCTGATTACACAGATAATTAGATGAAGGGTGAGGTCCTTTTTTTGCTCTTTACCTTTTTTTCCTAGGAAAACGAAAAGGAAAAACGATTATTATTAATTCAAATTATAGTTTGATTATTAAATTCATTCATAACCTGATAATCCGATTATTGAAATAATGCGATTATCTTTCGCAGATGCTGTCATCGTTAAATCCACCGCTACTTGGGCAGCTGACGCTCACATTTCTTATATATAAGGAAAAAACTGTAATCTTTCTTATGAGATTTTAGCCTGTATAAAATAACTTTCTAAATCTAGGGCTGCCTCCCTACTAGTCTTGTAGTTTGCTGTTAACTTGTAATTAAATTTGTGTCGGGCGGGGAAATTATTTGATGCGATTGGGTTATCGGAAAGTTTTGCTAAAGACTTTTAGTTTTAAAAATTGTGTTTTGATACGCATTGACACATCCGAATGAATAGGAAGCCAACCAAAGATGGTATTTAAGCAATAACATTTAAAAGTAGATAATTTTGAAAAGAGAGAGAAGAATTTTTCTCGTGGTGAGCTTTTTATTTATTTCTTTTTTTATCTTGGCACATACCACAAAGGCTTTAAGCCTAAATACTATCGTACCGTGGGTGTCTCAAGCGAGGTAAGAGGTAGGAGTTTGTTGACACGGGACTTAAATACTTGAAGATTTGGGGGGAAGGAAAGACCTCCGCGGGCAGCAGGTTCCACAATCTAGATACTCTAGGGATAAAAGAACGAACAAAGTGAGAAGTTCGGGGCCTGTCCAGTTGACCGTATAGGGATGCATACGCGCGGAACCACGAGTTTCTCTGTTGGGAACCGTGAGTGGAGGAACTATACTGGACAATTCTTCAGAGCAGAAGCCATGGAAGTACCTTTAAAAAGCGATAAATCCCCCACAGCCCGACGATGGGCAAGAGAGGGAAGCATTTCTGTAAGTGAAGGATCATTAATGAGACGAATAGCTCTTCTTTGAATAGAATCAAGAATGCTTAGGGTTGTGGGGGACGCCATGACCCAGATATGGGAACAATATTCCAAAGGAGGTCGGATTTGGGACACATATAAAGTGTATAAATTCGAAGCGGAAAAATACTTTTTGGCTCGAAAGAGAAATCCAAGCTTTTTGAAGCTGCCGCGGCTATAGATACAATGTGTTTATGCCAGTTAAGGTTACTTTCAAATGTGAAGCCCACAAGATTGAAGGTGTCTTTACTCTTGTAAAACTTGGCCGCTCATAAATAGAGGATGAGTATTTGATGACTCTTTTCGCGACAAGGAACATGATTGTGTTTTGGATGCATTAAAATGGACGAGATTTTTGTAAAAGTACCTAGATGTAGAGAATTCAATTTTATGTCAAAATTGAAAGTTAAAGCATTAAAGTAAAAAAATATTTTTTATCAATTTTTAACATTATGCATTAACAGTTTTTAAAATACTTGGCTTAAGGCAGCAAATTAAAAAAGAAAAAAATATTTGAAATTATTATTTTATTTTTGTTATTTTGCACCCTCTTGCCCATTCTTTAATTTGTATTGCGTAATGTAAAAAATTGACAATTACATTTTTTTACTTTCATGGTCAAATTTTATTATAAAATTTAATTCTCTTCAACATTTACTTATACAATTTAGTTCTATTTTTAAAAATAAAAGTAGTTAGCCCCTGGGGATTTTTCATATTTTTATTTACAACTCGCCCTCGATTTACCTAATTGGAGTAAAATTTTTTATTTATTAGTTTTAAACAATGTGACCAGTTTTCCCAAAATTTCGTTTAAAATTCAAAAATTTTGGTTTATTTGTCCTCTTGTAACACCTATCCTGGGACACACTGTATATGGATAGTAATTTTGTCTCCCGGTATAGTAACACAGAATCTGACATCTAAAATAAAAATAAAATCAAAGACTTACACAGGAAACATCACGTCGATTCTTTCTTTTACTTTACTTTATTATATGCTTTAAAAACTTCATTACCATCGTTATTTAGATTTATATTGAAAAATGTTTAACAAAGGCATTTTCAGGAGAAATTTTTATTCTTGACAGCGCACAGTTTCTCATAAACCTTTATTTTTTGTTATTGTTGAAACACTGTTCCTAATTGTAAAACTTTTGTCCCCCAATGTTTTTTTGTATCCGCGGTGTTAGAAAAAAAATTTTTTGAAGGAAAAAAGGATGCAAAATACGAGAAATCCAAATACTAAGCAATTTAATGAACTTCCAACATTTTAAAAGAATATTAAAATACTTTTTGACACAATATAATTTATTTCGTATTAAAAAAATGACAAATAAAGGTATTATAAAGAATTTATTGTCATGTTTTACTTATATTACTAAATTAATTATATATTACAAGTCTACAAAATAAAAACTTAGACTTGTTTACCTACTTGAAAAAGTGTATACTGTTATGGAAACCAAACTGCCGTCCTTAGTAAATGCATCATTTTAATTCACTTCAACAATCTTCTTTGTACTCTCCCGCAACCCATGCAGTCGTCTATTGACGTCATTTTTTTTCGTCATACTAGCTCATAAAAATCTAATGACGTCATGTTTAAAAACCTGCCAGAAATAACATGACATTATATGATTCGTGTCAAAATCCAACCGAAATATCATATGACAGAAAAATAAGACTAATAATTTTACAAAATTTAAATAGGAAAAAACTCTACCGATAGATGGCGTAATGGATAAAATACTGCTACGTTTATTCAACATCTTCGCTTTTTATCGCCTACACCCGTACCGATGAGACCAAAATAGTTCGAGACCGGTCTGTGAATGGTGATCTCAATTAGCTATGATAGAAATATCTTTGGCTAGTGTGAAAACCTGCATCTCCAGGTTGTCCAGTGTCCTGAGAGATGCGACCTTGGAGTGCAAAGGAAATTGCAAGCAGTAAGGAGTTTTTCCTGTATCAATTTTTAAGTAAAATATCATATCATTTTAGCTATAAAAAAGTAAATGCGTCAATTTTTCGTTATCTTAAAGACGTCATTAACAGGACGTCTTTTGTCTGTGACTTGGGGAGGTCAATTTAACGACATTTTGTCGTCATATTATGACGTCTTTGCTGACCAAATGTGACCAAAAATGACTAAAAAGACACATCAATAAGACGTCAGCTTGCTGCTTGGGAATTCAATGCTGCAACGGGCGCGCTGATTGTTAACCCTGAAATCCCCTCTTGGGCTCTCCTACCATAAAGCAATCATAACACAGCCCCACAAAAATAAAAAAGTTGGTGGTCCGAAGAACTAGACCATGGTATATTTATGTCTTTGGGGTCGCTGAATCTGAATATGGCGTCGGATTGACCCCATCAGGTCACGGTCAAGGTCATTTCAAGGTCAAATCATCAAAATTTATTGGAAATAGACCACAAACGTGGTACCTTAATGAAATCGCTTAATTTGAATCCAGGAGGGTCAATTTGACTACGGATTTGGATTAAGCGACCCAAAACCCCAGGATATCATAATTTTGGTGCATTTACAATAACTTCGAATAATTTGACCTTGATATGACCTTGATCTTAACCTCATAAGGTCAATTCCAATATCGATTTGGATCAAGCAACCCCGAAAACATAAAATATACCATGATTAGTGATCTATTTTAATATTTATTATGATATATATTACATATTATATTTGTAATGATTTGACCTTGAAATGGCCCCGACCGTGATCTAATGGGATCAAACTGACCCCAGATTCGGATTCAGCGATTCTAAAAACACTAAAAATACCACGATTGTGGTCTCTTTTCAAAAGAATTTTAATGATCTAACATTGAAAAGACCTTGACTCTGACTTAGTGGGGTCAAACCGACCCCAGATTCGGATTCAGCGACCCTAAAAACTGGTCTGGTCTTTCGGACCTTCAACTTTTTTTTACTTGTTGGGCTGTGATTGACCTTAAAATACTGTCGCTTCTCTTTGGTTTCTATTTTCGAACTAGAAAGCCGCAGAATGGTGCTGTGTTTAGTTGAGAGCCAGACTAGTTAAAGTCTGTAAAATATTGGCTTGATAATATCAAACTACAAACAAAATTATTACATGGTAAGTGCGTAATGGATATTTTTTGCCAATTAATTTAATATAAACCCATAACTCCTAGCAGATCGTGTTTTAAAACAAAAATAAAATAAAATTTAACAGACCCAATCAGTATCCTAACGTATCACAAGCGACAGGTGTGTACCATTTTTCAATGGGTTGGCGTATGAAATTGGTTTCTCTCCCCTTCTCTATTCTCAATGGTCATTGTAAAATGATATAAGGACTGAAATACTAGCAAACAAGCTACTAATTTCAAAAATTGTAACTAAAACCGATACCCATTTCCATCATAATACATTCGAGAAATGTGTTCACCTCACATCACAGCCCAACACGTCACAACACTGACAAGTTAGAACAATGAGTCCGCAGCTGTAGTGCTTTTCACACGTTAAAAACTGTCTCCTTTCCACGCATTGCCTATAAAACTTTTGATTTGGCTAAATGTGTATAGTTTTCCCACTTCTTTTTGTCCTTTTAAATACGAATCAATTTTTCCATATTTTAAAGCCAAAAAAAGCGCCAGATCGTTGAGCTCACAACCGACCTGAGGTGGGGTTCGAATCCTGCCGGCAGCCAAGGTCAGAAATAAAGTGGTTGGCTCAACAAGACGGAACAAAGTGCAAAATGTATCGAAGCTGAGTAGCCAGCAAGGGATAAGGCGCCGGAACACACTTTGCCGTGTTCTGCGCAACCGTAGACATGCGGGCCCCACTCAGTTTGTATGGGTTATCCTGGCCCTATTCTAAGGTCCTAAGGTCTTCTATCCAGCTTTTTCTCTGTCTTCCTCTTTTTCTCTTCTTCCTGTGGGGGTCCACTTTAAAAATCCTCTTGGTTAATACGTCTTCTTCCATTTGTTGAACTTGGCTATACCATCTGAGTTGTTTTATCTTTAGCATCTTCAACTATGCCTAGGTTGATTCCCATTATGTCCCCTATAGTGTCATTTGATACTTTTTCTAGGCGTGCTTTACCTGCCGATCTTCTCCAGAAATCTATCACTGTAAGTACTCTAAGTGCTTTCTCGGTTTTTCTTTTAGTGGTCAAACTTCACTACTGTATGTGACTATAGATTTTACAGAGTACACTATTTACCATTCCTATTTCCCTTCTTTCTTGCGTGCAGCGTTCTTGAATTGCTTTGTCTAGGGTTCCGTCGACTATGATGTTTATTCTCTCTCTCTCTATTTTTCTTGGTTTTGGTCCCTTCAGGTCCAATCCACCACTCTCCCCTTCCGGACTATGCTTTCCAGGGCTTCGTCGGCGGAAAATCTGGATAATCGAGCTCGTAGCTCCCAGAAATTCCAAAAAGAAAACAAAAATAATTCTACAATCGATGCAATGCATAAATTGTCGGCTGTCAAACCAAGACCTGCTACTGGTGTTACGTATAACCTTCACTTTCACTACTGACAGTTCCCATGGCACGCCCATCTATTTCCCGCCATTTGAGAAATACCTCGTGTTCACCACCAAACAGGATACCATCAGCTTATAGGAATCTTTGCTCACAGCGCTTAGATCCAGAAGAAAGATGCCGCCAATTTAGCGTGAATCTTTCCTTGATCCCCGAAGGTAAAAACGTTCGTACGGCACCTCTAACCGCCACTCCGGGAAGAACTTTGTAGTCCTCTACGCACGTCCGCACTGTCCGGAGGTCAAACAAATAGTGAATATGATGTTTATTTCAGAGTATTTATATTCTTTGCAGTGCCTTATCCACTGTCCATTTTCTAGTCCCAGGTCTTGGTTTATTCCACCGATGCACATATATTTGGTTTTATTTATATATACCTCCCAGCCCCCATTTGCTATATTTTTCTAATACTTTACGGGTCATATATTCTATGTCCTCATAATCTTGGGCTATCAGTATCACGGTCGTCAAGCAAAACACAGTGTGAAGAGTAGGTGTCATAGTCCAGTGGTATACCCATGGACCTGCACTTCCATTACTACACTTACGGAATTTATTAATTAATGGTGGGTGTTGGAACAATACAATGGGCCCTTTCTCCCTGATCTCGATAGATTGCCAATGTTATAACCGCGAAACAAAAGTTACATTTCATGGGCGAAAAAACCGGTTTGTGCGCAAGCCAGTTGAGGGTAAACGCACCCGGCACCAAACAAACTATCCGCATTATCGAAAAGAATTGTCGACAGCGCGGAGTCCTGGTTTTCTGTTCGAAGTACGGTAGCTAATGAGCGTGCCGGAGTTTGTATTTTGTCACGGCTTTTAAGTGCGCATGTTCGTCCACCCACTGCGCGAGGTCGTAAAAATCCGAAAAATGTTTCTTGCCACTGAGGATCTAAATGTAGGTTATCTATGCCCTTGCTTTAAGACTAATTTATTAGGATTTGCAAATAACTATTGGCAACATTGCATACAAATCCACAATGCATTTTGCGTCCCTGGCGAATTGATAGTTTTAATTAACGACGAAACCTCAGATGCAAGCCAGAACCTTAAACTTTATAGAATGTATTTATTTTTTGAAAGATTTCCTGAGTAACTTAAGGTGAAGCAAATTAAACTTAAACAAAGTTTTCCGTGTTTGTCTTGGACACCTGCCTTCGGGAAGTTGGGACAATGACAAAATTTTAGAAGTTTGTGATATTACACCATTATGCTTTGCAAATAATAGGTTTGTTTGTAGAGCAGTCAGAAACTTTCAGACGCACGCGCATTTCGTTAAAAGCGTTCGTTAGTCAGCTGTCCATGAGAGCGGTTTTCCGCTGGCGGATAATAATTCAGCGTTGTGATTGGCGGAAAAAGCATTTTAAATTTGCACTAACCAATCACAACGCTGAATTTATCATCCGCGAGCGGAAAACCGCTCTCATGGACAGCCGTAATTAGAGAAGAAATCCCAAACTGCTGATTAAAAATCCCCTGTTTGGAGACGTCCAATTTTTCGTTGTTAACAAAGTCGGTCTATATAGGGTCGCGACATTCGGCCATATTGCTTTGACGTGTTATGACGTCACATCTCCCATTTTTCGGCCATGTTGTTCAGTGCCGGAGATATACAGTTTATTGTATTAGTAGAACAACCGTTTACACAACAGTTTTAAATTATTATTAAGTTGTAAATTTTTTTACTTTAAATAAAAAACATTTGGAATTACATCTTTCAACAAATATCACTTCCAAAAATATGCAAAAGAAATGCGCAATTTTTAAACGCCACTGGATTGATCATCAACTTTAATTTTACCCAGTCTTGCCAACTTTTCTCCGTGGAGTGCCATTCCTTGCGTCCTCGAACCGCCTAAAAGTTAAGGATATGTTGCAACCTTATAAATATAAACTAACCTTGGTTGTTAACTAGTTTCAAACCGTCAAAATAATCCGATGATTTTTGAGAAATTTTGGTTAGAGACATGCGCAATGGCCATTACTTTTATTGTGTTTTGTAACATTATTAGATTTTTCATGGATTTTACATGTTTGCTCATTTGTATTTGTTTACAATTTCAACAGATTTAGTCAATTTGGTGTGTTTTTAGTCTTTGGTTTCAGTAGTTATTATAATTTGTGGTTGCTTTAAAAACGTTTAAAAAAGTATTTTTTTTTCAAATTTTTGTTCAACATTCGGCCGTTGTTACTGTGAGAAAACCAAGAGAAGGGACTATACTGGATAATTCGTCGGAGCAGAAGCCGTAAAAGTATCTATAGAAGAGCGATAGATCTCCCACAGCTCGACGATGAGCAAGAGAAGGAAGTCTTTGAGTAAGTAAAGGATCGTTAATAAGACGAACAGCCCTTCTTTGAATGGCATCAAGAATGCTGAGGGTTGTAGGGGATGCCATTCCCCAGACATAAGAACAATATTCCAGAGGGTCAAATTTGGGACACATACAAAGTGTATAAATTGGAAGGCCTTCCCACTTACGAACTCTACTTTATAAACTACTACTAACCTGATTTGTAATGACCATTACAAATTGTTCAACCTTTTTTTTGTTGGGGGTACTTAAAGATAAGCATCTTGTTTTGAAAGACTCCGTATATGTTTATCTTAAGGTATGTACACACCAAAAAGCAAACATGAAGAAACATCAGCGAGCAAACGTTTTTCATTTAGTGTGTACGGTAAAAAGGCAAACAAACATTTGTTTGTTCTTGTTCACACATGTTCGAGTAGATGTCGGTACATCAAAGAGAAATTTTGTTCGACTAGTTTTAGTGTGGACGGGATATTTAATTTTCGAAGTGTTCGCTTAGTTTAAATAATAAACGCCGCACTCGTAACTATTTGAAGGAATTTAACATACGTCATAGGTTTTTAAAAATTTGAAACATTCCAGCTATTTTGCAGACTACCTACTTCAGCCTTTTTAATTTCAAATAACTGACGTGGCATCTTTTACTGACAAAGGGTCAAAATTTATTTAACGTGTTCCACCCAGATATTTATAAAAACAATTGCTCGCCGATGTTTTCTTCTTTTATTAAAAACCTATGACATTTAGGTTATCTTTAACAAAACTCAGTTACAAAAGGTGAGTTTTACTTAAAAATAAGGCAGGTAATCTCTCTTTTTATACTTGTACGACTTTTTAATGGATATTACTATATTTCCAATACGTTTTTACCTTTTAAAAAGCCGATCTCAGCACGTTGGCGAATAACGAAACTTGTATTTTAGCGGAGCACAATTTTAAGTTTGAGTTGACTTTACATACCACTTGTACTTCGGCAAATAGCAAATGTTCGGTTGTCAGTTTTAAAGTGGAGCAAATTAATTTGAAAACCTTTTAAAGCACTTTTCGTGCCCTCAAAAATATAAAAAGCATTTTTTTTAAGTAGTAAAAGTACGGTGGCCACAAACAACCGCACCGATGTCCGACAAGACCGAATCGTAGCACGACCGTGTCTCGTACGGTCTGAAACATATCCAGAAAGTAAATCATACGTTGATCAGATAGCGCCTATGTTTCCCGAACGGTTGTACAGAGCGTAACCTTTTATTTTAGTTCATTACGTATAAAATTAAAAGTTTGTTATTAACAGTTGATTATAAACAAACAATACAAGAAAAGTAATTAAATAAGTGTTAAAAATTGTAAAATGAATTTTATTATTAACATCTTATGCATAATATATAAGAAAACTTACAAATACTTTGTTTTTTTAATATTATTTCAAAAAATCAAATAACCTAAAGTTTGTTTACTTGTGTCATATTTTTTTGTGCTTGTGTAAATACGGTGTGTGGTATGTTGTCGAGCACCTGAGGGTGATGATATAAAAGCCTATGGCATCAGACTACAAAGAACATTTTAAAACCGAGACACGGCTGTGCTACAGTGCAGGACTTGGGTGTGGTTATATGTGGTCAAACCTGAAAACTGTGTTACTTTATTCCAATATAAAGCATGGTATAATTGGCCTATATTACTGCAGTTTGTATAAATACAAAATTTTTGCACGGCATCTCTTTACATTTCACCAGAAAACGCACGGCCACGAGGCTCGCTGCGGTTATGTGGGGCCCGACCTTGTACATAGTTAAAAGAAAATAAATTTAAACGCCGTAAAAGAAGCTAGTGAATGTTATCTTTATACTGACCTTTATTTCGTTTAGTTATTTTCTTTTTTAATCAGTAATTGTACTATTTTGCACTAAAGCCTGTTTAAATCTTTTTCCACGCATCATAAATTAAATTTTGGCCCTTGTTATTTGGATCTTTAGGATTCAAAGTACCTCCTCTATTTGGGTAAAGATCCAAAATGTATTTAATAATTCGCTGTGTCATTCCGTTATTAAACACTTAAGCACAAACTGGTACTGCACCAATAAGACTAAATATTAACGAATGTGCATCCAAGCAAAGTGCAAAGCGTCTGGGAGCTGCCACCAGACGCAATTCGCCGAACTTCGAGTCCTTTGATGTAAAGTTTTACCGACAATCAGCGGAAATAACTTCGTACTATGAGCGTCAAGTTTGACGAATGCCGATGTTCGCCGAAGCTCTTAGTGTCTGGAACCGGCTAAAGGCATCATTGCTGTAGGTAGAAGCAGTTGCTAGGCAAGGTATTTTCTGGTCATGGCCGGGAATATTTTTACAGACGCTTATTTTTTTCATTGCTTTAATAATCCATGACGTTTGTCAAAATACATCAACAATACATAACAAAATACTATACAACGCAATATAACGATATCAATAATTATGATGTTTGCTTTTTAAAAATTCAATAATATCCTAGCTAAAGTAGAATTTAAGATCGAACTAAAAATATAACTTGTAGAAAAGCACATTTCAAAATCCAGTTACTGCAAACTATAACATTGTCCAAAATATTGCTTTTCACGTTATCCAATATATTAGGCAGCTTCCGTTAGCTGAGTTCAGAATCCCGGAAGGAAAGAAATCCCCTGACTTTCAAATATGGTGAAAGAGCAAACCCCAAGAAAAAATTGTGCATTTGAAATATAATGCTCTTATTTTACAACGAAATATTTATTCTTGGCCAATGAAAAAACATCTCTGTGTCTTCAGTGCGTGCAGCCTTGTGTTTCGTCAATATTTTCGTTTTGAATTGCCCACATTTGCCGAAGCCTTATCTTGCCTGCTTGGGATACTGGTCTGGGGGAAGCACTTGTCAAATCTTGTTTTTAAAGGCCTCCCTAGCCCTCAACAAAGCCTATTTATTGTATCGTTAGTACGTGTAACAACAAAATAGTTCCTTTATATCACTATTAATATGAGTGTCAACAATGTTTTCGATAAGCTTGAACACCTGTGTCATTAGATATGTCCCGGAGATTTGGCGTAGTTATGAAGAGCAATTCACACTTGTTGGTCATTCTCGTATTCACTATTAATTAGCACAGCCAAAGAGTTAACGTCACACCTAAGTTTATAAAACCGATATTGGTGCAGTTCGTAATAATTTCATCTAGCCCTGTGTAAATATTCTACTGGCTAATTTGCTTGTTCCGGTTCCATAACTTCGATCATAACACAATTACCTGTAAACGAATGTTTGTAGCTGTCAGATTATAGGTTCGCTTGCATTAGTTTGATCACGGACTTATTCGGCCACATTCGTTTTTCCAAAACCACGTACTTAAAAATTGGCTCTATTCAGCCTACAAGTCTTGTCGTTGAAGTCCGTAGGCAACTGTTACTCGTAAAGCTAGTCAAGTGCTGGGCGATATATCAATAACACGATATTTCACCGGTGAATGGAAAATCACTGGGCTATCTGGTTTACTTTTTGCAAATACGGTGATCAGTGATCGAAGCGAATACTTGCAATCGGCATCGACACACGCATTGGATGATCGCTGATGGCGGCGATCAAAAATATGATATACCTATGAATTAATATTTAAAAATAATATGCGAAGGAAAACAGTGATTTAAGCTGATATAATATTTATATTGTTTAGACGTGGAGGGTAGCAGGCACCGCCAAGCCACGTAGAAAGACTGTTTTCCAAAGCCGGGTTAACCAACCGACCATAGAAATAAATTAAGTGCAAATAAAGCTGAAAAACTCATCTTTCTTGATGCTAATTTTTTCATTTCATTGGGAAAAAAGTAAGCTATATTTTTGTTTTATTTTGTATTTATTTAAAGAACTTAATTTTTTATTTTATTAGGTATTCGTTTTGTCTGCTTTAAAAACGTTTTTTATTTTATATTTATATTTTTGTAATTGAATTTAAGTTAAAAATGTTAAAATGGTGTTTGATTAATAAAAAATGTGGTTTTTTATTTTTGGAAGTAGGTAATGAATAAACCCTAAAACTTGATATGATTTTTAAATAATAATATTGCAATATATATCACATTAAGCTTGTTGTTGTCACACCTTATATAAAAATGATTATTTGAGTTACGAGCCCAAAAAATTTAGATTTCGTAATATTGCTGTTAATTAAATTTGCAGCATAATATTTATTTTTATAAAATTAATAAATATTATGCTGCATGTCAATGAAAATCGATAAGAGCTGCATAAATAATATATTCGTATTCGTTGCCAGACCGGTGTCTGTAGCTGTTTTTATATTTTCATTTTTAGTTAAATATTTATGTATATTCAAATCACTGCAGTGATTGAAATCACTGTTTAAAATGACGGTGATTTAGAAATCACTGTCGCCATTTCACCGGTTACCGAAAAATCACCGTATTTCCCAACACTACTGAAATGTTTGACACTGCATGCTCCCAACATAGGAAGAAGCGATGGTGTAGAAAATCAAGTTTAACTCATAGTGGCTTAGACAAACAAAATTTAGCTTTTGCAAAATAACGAAAGTTAAATTTCCTTAACCTTTGCTACCTGGTACCTCTGCCAAAGCCACTATGAGTTTAACTTTATAGTCTACCATTGTTTATACGTATGTTGGGAGCATGCACTGACAAGCTTTAAGTTTTTACAAAGTAACGAAGGTCAGCCGCTCACGGGCTCTTGGACTATTAGTGTCTTTGTTATTTTTCTATTTCATACACTTTGGTTTTACATTAGACGTTTTTGAGTAACTTCATAAAAAAACTAAATCCCTAATATGTTACTAAGAGATATTAGGATAATAGCCTTAAAATCCTTGTATTGCCTTTTTAAATTACTCTTTTTTTTTACACTAAATTTTCCTTTTGATAAAAAGGCTTATGAGACCCTATTAAAGGTTGGATTATGGTAAAAATAAACTAAATATTTTACCGATTTTTATCATTTATTTTTTCATCTAAAAAGTATTACTTTTAAAAAACGATACTTAATTGATTTTTTTACTCTACAACTTTTTTATGAAAGACTTTTAGGTGCCTCTAATTTTTAGAAAAATGCGGATATTTTTATAAAATTTATGATTTGACAGTAAAATTTGAATAAATTTAAGAAAAAAAAAATAAAAAAGCAAACATTACCTTTTTCTGCTCCAATCGGACAGAAATCTACATATATCCAATATAGCTTCTGGGCCAGTAACAAAAAATTGACTTTATATTGTGAAATTATTGCACAGTGCAATAAGGCCAGGCACACTAATAATACCGGCCTTATTTTGACATCTGAGGATAGTGCCTGGCATTATTTATGTCGGTTTTAGGTCGTGCCTTATTTAGGTCTTATTTTAACTTCGGAACTGTTCGTATAACTGAACGGCTGCCGACACAAAATCGAAAAGTTTTTAGAAGTAAAAATACTTAATACCTTGCTGTGTCAAATGTATTTCTGTAATTGCGTAAAACAAAACAACACAAAAAAGTAAAGAAAAACTACTAAAATTTGTTTTTCTTTTTTAGGTTAATGATACTGTCAACATGATTTGCAATAACTCAGTGTAAGATTTCAAGCACTATTTAAATAAGGCCGGTATTAATAATACTCGAGCTTAATAACTCAACTTGCAATGTTTTCCTAATAACACTTTTAAAACCTCCTCGGGAGGTTTTTGTTGACAAAGTCTACCACGAATATTCATGCTGCCATATATGGAAGCGGACTGTCAATGTTAAATGTTTCGGGTGTCGGACTGGGTAAATGCGTCACTTTTTTTGTGGGACGGTTTACTACAATGTTTTACCTACAGTTTTTAAAGATTGCACCAAAAATCGTATGAATTACAGTTACTAAACCCGCTCAATCCGATCCCAAAACATGGTCATGGTTTCGTGAGTGCCACGATTTTTGGCACAGTGTTTAAAAGTTGCATGTAAAATATTCTGGTAAACTTGTCCGATAAAAAAGGGACGAGTTTGCCCAGTCCGGCACCAGAAAACATTTGACATTGACAGGCTGGGTTAAAGCGCCGCAGTGGACTCGTCAAAGAAACTCCCTCTTAAAGGTTTAAAGTGCTATTAATATAATTTAATTTTATAACTGGCCCAGGAAGAAATATGTGTTCTTACCTACAAAATTTAATAACTGTAGAAAGAAGGCGTTGCTGGGAGATGTAGCTTTTCGGCCATAGCCGAGATATTTTTTCCGGAGGCCTACCTTTTCTTATGCTTTTAATATTTACTGATGCCGTTGTCCGTGTCTAAAAACTTTTAGATAAACTTTAAGGGGTGATTAAAAAAATGAAAAAAAAACTTCATGAATATAGAGTGTATTTCTTTAATGTCCCCTTCTTTTATTTTTAAAACGAATCATTTAAAGTGTAACTTTGGAATATAAAATTGATCAATAAATACTATGTTTTAAGGTAAAATTGACAGATAAAAATTTCAAGATGGCGGCTAGGCGCCATCTTGTACAAAAGTTAAATAAAAGGGGGTCTCACATCATTTTAAAAATACTCATTGTAGTACTTTATAACCCTAGAATATAAAGTTAATATCTTCACCTAATACAAAACAGCGGTACTTTAAAAAATTACCCAAATACCTGATATTGGTGGCCATATTTCGGAAAGTATTAAGGTTCCTATGTACCTAATATGGTGTTTTTTTGGCTTTAAAAGATCTTTTTAATGGTATTACCATACTGATATTATACAGGGCAGAAAAGTATGTATTTTTATGAAGCACCCTGTATATTATTTTACCAGTTAAGATCTTTAAAGAGCTTTAAGAAACTACTGGATTTAGTATCTAACTTTATTAGTTTTGGAAATATGGCTAATCAGGTATTTAGGTAATTTTTAAAGTACCGGCATTTTGTTTTAGGTAAAGTTATTGACTTTACATTCTAGGGTTATAGAAGTACTCGTCAGGAGTTTAAAAATGATGTGCCACAAAATTCCTCCATTAATTTTTTTCAAGATGGCGCCCAGCTTTTATATCAGTTAGAATATTTATATTTTTTTTTACTTGAAAACCATAGACCAATTTGTTTAAAACTGACTATATGACTCCCAAATCTTTCAAAAATATCTGGGTAAAAAGTTATAAAAAAATATTTTTACTATATTTTAACACCTTGTTGTTTCAAAGTAGGACGTTAAGAATATTATATAGAATATTCATTTAAAGTTTTTCTTATTTTCTTGAAAAATCGCCCCTTAAAGATTATCAGAGGAGTTAGTGGACACCCTGTTTTAAATAACATTTATGTTGTTAAAATAATACAAACAATTATTTTCTCTTTCTGAGAGTTTTTTATTTAAAAGCATAAAAAATAAAGTTAAAGTAATATATTAAAATGGACCTGTTTTTGAGGACTTTCAGATGTTGCCTGTTTTACAGCCTCGTTGACTCACCCTACAAATGGAGGGACAAATAATTATTGTATTATTTTCCTAAGGTTTTTTTTTTTACAAGCTTTGATTACTAAAATTCCTCTGTTTCTCTTTAACCTTAACAAAAAAAAACTCTTAATTGGACATGTGGTTAAAGTGATTAGACACCCATTCCTAAATATAAAAAAACATAAAATTTTACAACTCTTTACAACTTATCTTCTAAATGCCTTACTGATAAAAGTCTTAACCCATCAATTCAAGCTATTCTTTGAAATGTTTAAAACTTTGTCATTAAAATACTTACTAATGCTTAATAAAAATTTAGAAAACGTTTATTCCATTAGAATTCCAATTCCAAATCTTAATTAAAGTTTTAACGGTCACATTGTTCTTCGTTTTGGTATATTTTAGTTTCAGTCAACTTGTAGTTCTATTTGCGAAAATAAAGAGTTTTAAAAAATTAGATATTATCAAAGACAATTTAAGTTTCGACTATAGACATCAACGTGGACGCTTGCTTGGCGAAATTTAATCAAACTTAAGTCGGCACTACTACTAACTTCCTTATTAATTTTGTTTTATTAGTGATGTTGTAGTACTTTTCCCCTAATTAATGTGCTACCAACAGAAACACAATTAAACGATCGGGTTTTCGATTTATTGCAAACAATGTAATTTTCTTTAAATGGAACACACTGTATATTATATTAATATTCAAAAAATCCAACAAAAAGTTTTTATAAAGTCCGTATGTGATATATCCAATTTATTATAGTTTTTAGCAATATGGCCATTCAAATCTAAAAAGTAGTAAGGGTGATTCACGGTCGATGGTAGGTTAGACGTTTATGGAAAACGGAACGTAGAATTTTTCTGAAAATTTAGCATCGTACATATTCTAACCTGTTCTATCGATCTAAAATATTTTCAGCATTGCGACGTTGCCGCTTCTATCAAAAAGTCCTATAAACTTTATTTTTTAAATGGAACACCCCCTATATTAACAAGTTTTTATATTCGCCTTTTAATTATAATACTTTTTTGTTAATATTATCCTATACCTATCTCTATTGGTTTTCGAGATAAAAAATAATTTGTGTTAAATGTGGTCCAAAACATGGCCCTAATTAAACTTAAGTAAATTGGTGCTCTCAATTCATAAAAAGTTGAGGTTTTGATGGTAGTTTAGACAGACACAGTGTATTTAATTTACACCGAGAAATCGACTCCATACCATACAGGGCGTTCTGAAATTAGTATTATTTCCGTTATTCTTAAAAAAGGTCAAAAGATCATTTTTTCAAATGAAACCCCTGTATATTACTCAATAAAATAAAAGATGAGAAAGAACGCTTTAAGATGACATATCATGTTCCTATACCTAAATCATAAAGTTTCCTTAATAAAGCCGCTTTTTTGTAAAAAATATTTTTAAAGAATTTAATTTTAAGTAACCATGGAAATATTAAGCTTATAACAGTTTGGTAACTTTTATAAGTTACTTATAAACAGATATTGACGGTGTTTAAAATAATCTTCCAAAATGAACGCAAATATTGATTATTCAAACGAAGTTCAATCCTTTTCTGCACTACGAATTAAAGCTTCTGGATATGCATAAAAATATGCCAAAACGTTAACAATATTGTATTCATTTAAAGGAACAGGTTTGGTAATGTTGGAGGCGCTTTTAGAATTTGGCCCATAGTTAATGAAATTATGTTGTAGTCGTACAAACTTCCTCTCATTCATTTGTGTTAATTTAGGATACATTTGGTTAAATTTTCTGCAACTTCTGGCAATGATTTGATCACACTGTGCGTGTAAAATAAATAATTTTATAAGAACTTCGCTTCTGAATAATTATTGATTATTTGATTGAATTGCGTTTATTTTAAAAGATTTTTTTAAACACCGTTAATAACTGTTTATAAGTTACTTATAAAAGTCACCAAACTGTCAGAAGCTTGATATTTCCATGGTTACTTAAAATTAAATTCTTTAAAAAATATTTTTTTACAAAAAAGCGGCTTTATTAAGGAAACTTTATGATTTAGGTATAGGAACATGATATGTCATCTTAAAGCGTTCTTTCTCATCTTTTATTTTATTGAGTAATATACAGGGGTTTCATTTGAAAAAATGATCTTTTGACCTTTTTAAAGAATAACGGAAATAATACTAATTTCAGAACGCCCTGTATGATATGGAGTCGATTTCTCGGTGTAAATTAAATACATTGTGTCTGTCTAAACTACCACCAAAACCTCAACTTTTTATGAATTGAGAGCACCAATTTACTTAAGTTTAATTAGGGCCATGTTTTGGACCACATTTAACACAAATTATTTTTATCTCGAAAACCAATAGAGATAGGTATAGGACAATATTAACAAAAAAGTGTTATTTTTACTTAATTTTATATGTGATGTTCAGTTTCATTAACTCGTTTTACCAATTTTACCCCACCCAGCACCCCTTTTTCACTCCCCCGATCCCGTAAGTTTTATTTGCTGATGTTTTTTTACCAAAACGGAATATTTTGGATATACTGCACCGTTTTATTTAGAAGAGTGTCTAAAATAATGTAAGAATCGAGTAATTTTTAAAGAGAAACCCTTATAATAACAGAAAACCGTATTAAACTATTAGCGTTATTACCTAACAAAACCATACGAATTTTTATTAAGTGAGGGACCTTTTTAAATTCCAAAATGATTGAAGTTATATAATGCTTCTAGGTAGGTGATTTTCGATGTAAAAATATTGTCAAAACAGTATAATATAGCAGTGAGAAAAGTATATATCACACTAGTGTTGCAAGTAAATATCACCCTAGTGTTGCAAAGAGTTCTCAATTGTTTTTATATTTTTCCTGGACAGACATAGCTTTAATTTTATTTATTTTTGGTAGAATAATTTGTGGTCGTAGGAAAAATGGTGTGCAGTTACTCGATGTGAAAATGACTTTCTTGCCTCGTTGGGTTTGTCGCACTCGGCTAACGCCTCGTGCTACAATATTCCCACTCGTGTGAAATTAGTCATTTTCCACACTTGTAATGACGTATTGGACTGGCATCAATTTATGTCCTCCTTATACCGTTTTCGATAAACTTTTTTGGGCTCATCATAACCTTTGGCGGCGTTGCCACATGTCAGTCACATGTCATATATTTTTAATTATTTATTAATTACTTCTATCACAAGCTCTGAAGTCGTATTTTAAAATAGCCAAGGTTAAAGAATTGTTTTTCTTCCGTTGATACAACTTTCATTGAAATCTGCGATTTTCCCAAAAAAGGAATCAATGTTAGAAAGCAATTGTGTGTAATATTTACTGCTTTTTCAGTTCTCTGTAGACCTTTAATAAAAATTTAACTGGTTGATATTTTTATTATAAAAGTTTCCAGGGTGCTAAGTTTCATAATTTTTCTGAACAGTAATTCTTACACCGGTAGTAGGGGAGAGCGGGGAGGGTCTGGACACTTTTTGATCAATACTATTTTTCGTCTACATTAAAAAATATTTAAATGTTTTTGTGTATACCTAAGTATCGCTTTAGTAATAAATCCTAAAAGTTAATAAATGCCAAATATGTTTCATGAAATATGATTGGTATTTTAACAAGAAAAATTACTAATCCTTCAGATTCTTCCTACAATAAAAATGCGTAATACACTAGACGCCAATTATAGCTGGTTGTTGAGATATCAATATCATTTTAATGTCCTCCACAACACTAAACAATGAAGAGAGAAAACATCATTGTCGTTCCAATTATTATTTTTCACCCTAACAATGATATAGCAATATAGAATGGCAATATTACAGTCAGAGTTGGGTCGTACTCGCGTACTCAATATTCTGAATAGTATTCAGAATACATTTTGGCGGTATTCGAATACATTTGTGTGTTTGGTATTCAGTATACAGAATACTTTTTTGGTTAGTATACGGGATTCTGTAATCGAGTACTTTTGAAGTATTTGACGAATACTTTTTTGAGTATTCGAATACCGGTGTTTCGAGTATTTTAATACCGGAATGTGTAAGCAGTATTCGAATACTAAAATTTGTTAAAATTGTCACGAGGAGAATACCAAAAGGCATAAAAAAGTGGGGAAAAATGAGATGGGGACCTTTTTTGTTGCCCTGCAAATTTTTTTATCAGTTTTCGTTTTTCTAGTATTCGACTCTTTTTTTGCCAGTATTCAAATACCGGTCCCGGGTGGTCCTGAATACCAAGTATTCGAGATACTTTGTTTTTGGTATTTTTGTATTCGTACACGAATACCGATTTTTAGTATTCGACCCAACTCTAATTATAGTCTATACTACAAACAAAAACATTTCTCACAACGCTCAGTGCCTATTTAAACAGATCTGAAATCAATTTGTATTTAAAAAACAGCCACGTAGCGGTATTTCATTTAGAGAGAACCTGATTTATCGGAAAATTGAAAATACAGGTTTCCAATAAAATGGAAAATTAGTTTACTAATATTTTTTGCCGTTTGCTACTAAGATTAAATTAAAAAAAATTGCTCCGGTCAGATAAAAATCAACATACTTTCAATCCGTTTTAATACCTACAAAATGCATTATTTTTGTAGGTAGGAGGCGTTGCTGGGCAATTTACTTTTTCGGCCATTACCGAAATAGTATATTACATTACAAGTGTGGAAAATGACTAATTTCCGCCGAGTGCGATAAACCCACGAGTGTAAGAAAGTCATTTTCACTTGACTACTGTACACTATTTTTCCTACGACCACAAATTATTCACCAAAAAAAAATTAAAGTTTGTCTTTACAGAAAAAATAAAAAACAATTGAGAACTTTGCAACACTAGGGTGATTTTTACTTTATAACGCTAGTGTGATATGTACTTTTCCTCACTGCTATATTATACTGTTTTGACAATATTTTTACATCGAAAATCACCTACCTAGAAGCATTATATAATTTTTATCATTTTGGAATTTAAAAAGGCCCTCACTTATAAAAATTGTATGGTTTGGTTAGGTAATGACGGTTATAGTTTAATACGGTTTTTGCTATTTTAAGGGTTTTTAAAAATTATTGATACTTACATATTTTAGACACTCTTCTAAATAAAACGTAAGTGGCGGATATCCAAAATATTCCGTTTTTAAAAATATCAGTAAACAAACTTACGGGACCGGGGAGTGAAAAGGGGTGCTGGGTGGGGTAAAATTGGTAAAACGAGTTAATAAAACTGAACATCACATGTAAAATTAAGTAAAAATTACATTTTTTTCTCATATTTTTGAGAAAAATATAAAAAAATATGAAAATTGTAAATGCATAACCTAAAGTCCTAAAAGTAAGAAAAAAACGACTACTAAACGTCCGTTATACCATGCAAAATATGGAAAGCATTTGGCAACGTCGGAAGGGTCTGATTCTATTTATGAATGGATAAAAGAAAGTGGATTCATAAAGTGTGTATTAGCCTCGGTTTAATTAGGGATTAAAAAAAAGGTTTAACTAGTTGTTTGAGTACACAAAGACAGAGAGAAAGAATTTGATCTATAGGAGTTTTTCTCTGGCGCTTTAGGTCGAACGGTCAAGCGCAATGCTGCCTCTAGTAGAGTGCGTGCTCAAAGGTAGGAGGAGATTTTTAATTTGATCTACATACCTGACAACACTGTGCCACTGAGCGAGCAGTCAGTGAAAGTTGTTTTTGTGGTTGTGTCTTTTTTTGTTTATGTTTTTATTTTTTCGGAAATTTTATTATTACTCTTTTTAATATTAGAAGAAAACTCATACTGTGTAGTAACTTAACGTTAAGATGATTTTCGCTAATTTGGGTTCTACTGTTTAAGGTAAGTAAAAAGTTTTTTTACTGTCACTACAATAAATATGTCACTTGTAAAACCAATAGCATGATTTTAGAATGACATCATAATATATATATCACACGAGTGTTGTAAAGTACTTTGCAACACTAGGTGCTGTAAAGATACTTTGCAACACTAGTGTGATATAACGCATTTTCTATGCATGAAACCAGTGTGATATTTGCTATTTTCACAAGTGGTCGTAGGAAAATATTTTTCTTGACGGCCAGTAATAAAATGGACTGTATGATAAGAAACCTTTAAAACCTTTTATAGGGAAGTTTTTGAGAGTCTGCCACAAGTATTTATGCCGCCATAGATGGAAGTGGCGCTTTAACCCAGCCTGTCAATGTCAAATGTTTCGGATGTCGGACTGTGCGAACGCGTCACTTTTTATCTAACAAGTTTACCACAATGTTTTACATGCAATGTAAATATTGTGTCAAAAATAATATAAGGTGTACAGTAAAAAAACCTGCCTAGTCCGATACCCAAAACATGTTTTTAGGCCTTATGGTATCATCACTGTAACCCTTTTCATTTTTGGCACAATGTTTAAAAGTGACGCGTTCGCCCAGTCCGACACCCGAAACATTTGAGATTAACAGGCTGTTATTAATTTTTAATGTTTAAATAGAACACCTATATACTTTGCTAATTTTGGTTTCCTAAGACAACTCTAAATCAGAATGTGAAAGTTTTAGGACTACTTAATTTTTTAGAACCATTTTTTATATTGCATCTAGGTGAACATGACTGGGCTGAAATTATAAACCTCAAGTTATGTTAGAAAAATAATATTTTATAGTTTTAGGGAGTTACGAAGGATGGCAATTAAACAAGTTAGCAAATTGACACTTTTGTATCTAACCATGATTTTTCAAACGGCCACATTTTTTAAACAAACACTTTTCAAAAGAAGGATTTTTTAATTAATCTAATGATATTATTGTTTTTCCGTCCGATTAAAAAAAAGGACATTTATAAACAATCATGGCCACCTAGACTTTTTAAAATGTAAATTTCCTATTTAGAATTGTTTTAGGGGTCCAACAGGTAAAATATACAGGGTGTTCCATTTGTAAATGTAAAATTAGGGTCATTACTGGTTAGGCCGAAGTAACAAAAGGTAAGAAATGGGCAAAAACTCGTTTCTTCTCACTGTAGCTGGATAACCATGGGGTTTTTAAAAAAGTAAATACTGAGAACATATACAGGTCGGATTAGGCCACAGCACATAAAATTATTTTAGCTCTATACAGGGTGTCTCAAAATAGTGTGACGTATCAAAGAGTTCCATATTTTTAAATGGAACACCCTATATTTTATGACGGTTTTAGAATTCTACTGTAAAAAATAACTCAAGTTTGTTAATGAGTACTAAGTGTCTAATTTTATTCGTTTTTGTGATATTTGATTTTTTGAAAAAATGCAAGAGGTAAAAATTAAATTGATTTTACTTTCACACTTTTTAACACTTTAAACTTTATAATGTGTAACAAGATTAGAAAAAGTCTGCACCTTATCATACGTAGGTCAAATCAAGGATCAAATATTGTACAGGGGTGATCAAAAAATAATTTAAATTTTCAGATAATCAAATAGCCATATCTCTCCTATTTTTAAATGGAACACCCTGTATTTTTTTACGTCACCTGATGACAAATAAAGAATACACCTTTCAGGTGGTGTATAGGTTGGCCTATACCTACTGAGGTGTTCCATTTAAAATAAGAGATATGTAGCTAATTTGACTTTCTGAAAAAAGAATGAGAAGTATTTTTTGATCACCCTGTGCAATCTTTGATCTCGATTTGACCTACGTATGATATGTGCAGACTTTTCCTAATCTTGTAACAAATTTTAAAGTTTAAAGTCTTAAAAGTGTTAAAGTAAAATCAATTTAATTTTACCTCTGCATTTGAAAAAATCAAATATCCAAAAACGAATAAAATTAGACACTTGGTACTATTAACAAACTTAAATTATTTTTTATGTTCTAAAACCGTCATAAAATATAGGGTGTTCCCATTAAAATATAACTTTGATACATCACATTTGAGACATCCTGTATAAACAAAAAATTTATACTGTGGCTTATCCGACCTGTATATGTTTCATGCTCCTCCGACCTCAGACTCCTCAAATCACTATCTGGGGTCAAATGGGGCTCCCATCGCACCCCTTCTTAGAATTCACAATTCCCTTATACTATCCAAGATAGACTATGGATGCTTAGCTTACCTCAGCCAAAGAATACCAACTCAAACGTCTCAACTCCATCCATCATAAAGGCATTCGAATATCTCTGGGTGCCTTTCGTTCCACGTCAATCAAAAGTCTATACTGCGAGTCCCAATCTCTTTCTCTCCCGCATCGCAGACAGCAGCTCCTGGCCAGATATATCAATAGTCTTAAATTTCGCTCCTTCATCCCTCATCGCAATACTCTTACCTCCCCTACAGGCCTTTCCCCACCAAACTCCCTCCCTTCCCAATATCTCCAACTTTCCTCAAGACTCCCCTTAGACACACCTCCCCTATTACCTCTAACCCATACAACTTTGCCCCATGGAACTTCCCACCCATTAGCATCAACACTGATCTCCTAGAATTTCCAAAGTCTCAATATAACGAAACCTTTCTGTCCAAATCCTTCTACTCCCTGATAAACAATAAATATAGTAACCTATACCTCATATTCACTGATGGCTCCAAAACTTCTAGCCACACGGGAGCTGCATTCTATTCCGAACTAGGCTCTGAATCTTACCTACTTCACCAATCCACTAGCATCCTTTCCGCAGAACTCTTTGCCATCTATAAGACCACAGAATACATCCTAACCCACGATCTCCCTCCATGTGGCATCGTCTCCGACTCCCTAAACTCCCTACTCCTCATAAAATCCCCACAGCCAAGACTACCCCTCCTTAACCTGATCTTCTACAATCTCGAAAGACTCCTAATTCTGAATAAGAGAATCAATTTCATCTGGGTGCCAAGCCATGTGGGCATTGAGGGTAATGAAAAAGCAGATCATCTGGCCAAAAACCCCTCAAATACATCTTACTCTCGCTACTCTTTCTCGCTGACAGACTCAAACAAATTCACAGATAACGTAATCAAAGACTCCATACAACTAGAGTGGGACCTGCTCGATGAGCCCAACAAACTACATGAAATCAAAGAACTCTTCTTTGACAAAACCGACCTGTCTACATACTCTAGCAGGCATCTGAAAACCATGGCTAGATTAAGAATGGGACACACAAGACTGACCCATGGCTTCCTAATGGACAAATCAGACCCCCCACATGCCCCGACTGCCAAACTATTCTAACAATCAAACACATTTTTGAAGATTGCCCCAAATACAAAAGACCGCTCATGACTTATAACATCACTGGTTCACTAAAGGAAATACTTAACTACAAAAACACGCTAAAAATTCAGTCCTTTTTGAAAGACGCAAACCTAGAAGACAAAATATAAAAGCCCATTCCTGGACACTAAAAAGCCCAAGAGGCATGTGTATCCCAAATTAGGCCCTCTCTGGAATATTGTGGAACACCTTGTATAGAATTGTCCTGGGTTTAATAATTTTTATTATTTATTTAATTATGTCGGCATTAAAGAAATCACAATTTAAATTAAAACAAATCATCGAAAAAGAAAGTTTTAGAAGTTTTTGTCAGAAACAAAGTCTAGATCATATTATTTTATTCGCGATCGTCTACGTGCTGATACATCAAATAAGCAAGTTCAACTTTTGTACATAAACACAGTTACTCAAGAATGCAGAGAGAATAAGTTGGAAAGTAGAAAATTAGGGAGATTAGATAAAAATTAGGTAAAAGTAAGTAGAACTGAAGTCAAGTAAAAAGAGTTAAGTTTTGGTTAAGCCCGTATAGGTTACCCCTAGTGGGGTATGCCCGTACCAAGGATTAAGTAAGTTAAATAGTTTCTGTAGTCTAATATTAAAATAAAAAAGTTTTTGTGCTGGTCTAAGGGTCCAGAAGATAGTTCCATATGGTATATTAGTCCTCGAGTGACGTAAAGTGCCTTATGTATTACAAAAATTCTACCTCACAATATTGTTTTCGTGTCTGGAGAAGTGTCTCCCACAACCCTCAGTATTTTGATGCCATATAAAGAAGAGCTGTTTGTCTTATTTATGATCCTTTGCTTACTAAATGACTGCCTTCTTTTTGCCCATCGTCGGGTTGTGGGAGAGAAGGCTCTTTATAGATACTTTTACGTCTTCTGCCCTCCACTTGCAACTCTAACAAAGAATCTCGTGGCGCCGCACGTATGCATCCCTATACGGTCCAGCTGGACAGGCCTCAAACTTCCCATTTTGTTCGTTCTTTTATCCCTAGAATTTCTAGAATGTGGAACCTGCTGCCCGCGGTGGTGTTTCGTTCGCCCCCCAAATATTCAAGTTTTTAAGTCCCGTGTCAACAAACTTTCTCTTACCTTGCTTAAGAGACCGTACGTTAGTATTTAGGCTTTCGGCGTGGATTGTCCAAGTATAAAAAAACAAAATTGGTAGCAATTGTTTTTACAACATAACTATACAACATGTTTTTTTACATAGCCTGTATGCGCCTTAATATTCTGCTAAATAATTATGTGTTAATTTTCGAAACGTATCAAACAACAGACTTTTTAATTTCTGAACTATTTGGTAATTTTTTTAAGCTTAATACTGACGTATCTTCAGGAAAAATAAAAATCAACTATCTCATCACCTTTTTATAAATAATAAATACACCAGCAACCAGTTATGTATGTCACTATGACACTATAATTAAACAAACATATTTGACATTTAATGTCAAAGGTTTCAAGAATATTCTAATAATAGTAAATTTTTAATTTTTTTATTTTTATTTAATTTATCTTCACAACGGTGGTAGACTTGCCACCGAAACGTCGATTTTTCATATTTTCATATAATTCAAAAAATTATAATATTATTATAAAACCGATTATTTGACAACTGTGTTGACACCACATGTAATTATTTCGTAGGTAAGGTAACATAAAGTTGTTTAATCAATTTGACTTAAACTAACCTGATAGTAACATCGGCAAGATTATCCGACATACAACAAAAATAAAAAAAAGTAACTACAGAGAATGCTTGTATATTATTTTCAGTCGTACAAAAAATATTGTTTGCACCTTTTGGCGTATAACAATCTTACGCTCAGAGCTGAACAACTTAGCCGTGGGCGTAAAAGTGCTATTTTACGCACTTGGTACAAAAGTAACTATTTGAACTTGTCCCAAAATATGTCGTCAGCAATGTTCAAACTTCTGATAGTGACGTTAATATGCTTTGGACTTGTACGATTTTTGCACCAATGCCAATGTATGGGCCCTTGTTTAGATAATACAAGTACGTAAGATTAATTTTTGCTCAAAAATGGACTTGTCCGGTTTTTGGCACCAAAATCTTCAATTGTTACCACTTAAAATAACTATGCATATATTTAGGGAAAAAAAGGATTAAATCTTTAATAAAAAGAAATAAAGTTACAATGTAAAAAGATTTGTTGATAAAATTCCAAGACAAGAAAATGGTCCTTTATTAGGCTTGGAGATAAAAATATAGGGTATATAATTATATTATTTATAGTAAAATTGTTTCATAACATAAACAAAAATAATTATTTTATATTCACTTTTTATTTATTTATTTCTCTTTAAGAGTAATTTTAACTTTAATTATTTTATGCAAGGGCAGAATAATTCTTCATAAGGCATATTTTTTTTTATGTTTATAAAATATCTTTATTCTGGAAATAAGCCAAATATTATTTTGTTTAAATCGTACTAATAGAGAATTATTGCAAGTTGCCTTATTAAGCTCGGGAATTAATAATACCGGCCTTATTTAAATAGTGCTTGTACCCATAATTTAGAGTTATTGCAAATCATGTTGACAGTACCATTAACCTAAAAAAGGTGAAACATTTTTTTGCTGCTTTTCTTTATTGTTTTGTATTGTAGGGTTTTGTTTTACACAATTAAAGAAATACATTTGAAAAAGCAAGGTTTTAAGTATTTTTACTTCTAAAAACTTTTCCAATTTGTGCTCGGCAGCAGTTCGGTTTACACGAACAGTTCCGAAGTTAAAATAAGACCAAAATAAGGCACGACCTAACACCGACATCAATAAAGCCAGGCACTATACTTATTAAGGGAGTCCTTATCCTACCATGCATCTGCGCAAGCTCAGATCTCAAAATAAGGCC
>JACEGR010007861.1:0-43784 GCA_014170235.1 Listronotus bonariensis
TTTTACTGCAGAAATGGATATAAGCGATATTAAATAACCATGCCCAAAAATGGTTTTTATTTATTTAGGAGAAAACCTTACATCAAATAAAATTTGGCAAGACATCAAATTTGTTTTAAACTAAATGAGAGTTCTAAATAGTATATTGTGTAACAAGTTTTGAAAAAGGGTCACACGGGTGTGATAGTTTATCGGCACGAGCCGTAGGCGAGTGCCGTAAGTCACACAAGGTTGCAATGAGGCGATTTCAAACGTGTTGCACACTATACTATTTATTCGACTGCACATTGGTAATTTATTTAATTTTTCAACAATATTATTTAATGACAATAATAATTAAATAACACTTTATATAAATAAGTGAAATAACAATAAAATATTAATTGGATTTATAATTAATTTCGAACATTTTTTCAAATTCATTATTGGAAGGTCTTTTTCTTCTCATGATGATTTTCAATAATGTTTAAAGAATATTCTGATGAATGTGAACTCTGAACTATGTTACTTTCTTGGCAAAGGCTGCAACATGGATTTCGAGGGAATGTTGCTCGACGATGGCTTTACAGACTCCATTATTTTATTAGATATTTGTAGTTTGTTTTTAATCGACTCGCCAATATATCCTTCTGCAACGGCACTGAAATTTCAGCCCCTATGGCGCTTTAAAGTCAGCAAGCCACCTCCTGCATTAACTAATATTGTTGGCCGATGATCGCCGAAAGCAGTGACCAGTGTAGTTTTCTGGATTCGGCAGATTCAGGAATTCAGCTATTTTTCTCGCCATACTTCCTATTTTGTTAATACCAACAACCTGTTTCGTGCATTTGCCGTTGCAATAATTAAGAAAAACCTTCTTTCTGTTATATTTTGGGGACGAAGGCTAAGATATTTTTTGCAGATTTCATAAAAAGTACCTGTAATGGTAAACGATCTAGGTAATTTATTCTTTGTGTGTTTTATCTTCACTAGTAATGCTGAATCGAAGTCTCTGATATCCTTAATCGTTGATCTACAAAGCTTATCCCGCCTACAAGCTCCTGTTAATCCAATTACCACAACGGTCTAAAAAGTTAAAATATGCTCTTACCTCCAAATTTATTAAATTATTATTATCTAATATAAAATACCTTAACAAGCAAATATTTTTCGTTTGGAGCAGTAGATAGGAACCGATGAAAATCCTTTTCTGTAATAATGTTTGACTTCTTTGAGCGTTATAATGAAAAAGATGGTGGCTAGGGAAAACGATTTATTGTCCTACATGCCGTTCTTCAACAGAACTGCTCGAAAAGTTAGTTTACTCTTCTTCAAAAATTCAAAACTTTGGACTATCACATAATATGAATTTGCGAATTGCTTGAAAATGGTTAAAACATTTTTACCCAATTTTACAAGATCCTTCTTTGTTTTATATTGGACATGATTCTTACCATTTAAGAATTAAAATAAGCAACTAAATGCAACAGGGTCAAAATGGGAAAATGAAGATTGGTTAATTAACGAAAATCAAAATCCCCTACTTCCACACAATAATTTGCCAAAAACTCACGGCAAAATCCCAAAAGAAACAAATGTTATGCAGTTGATCAGATAGTGCGTAACATGGGGCCATGGAGTTCTACGCTTGCCGCCGAACCACCGCCATTTTAATTCGCAATAGAACTTATATGGGCAGGATCAAAATCCTATTATGAGAAGCATGTGGGCGCTGGGCTTAAATTTGATCAGGTTAAATTCGTTTGGAAAGAGGCACTACACCACATCACAGAAGAATATTGGCGGAAATCAGTGGAACATACTGGAAAAATAATCAAAATCTGGTGGGAGAGGTAACAAATACTCGATGTTCGAATAGATCCACTAATCATCACACCATTTAAGGATGACTCGGAAGATGACAAACAGTTTTTTGATCCCATTATTGATGATGATTGATTAGTCTTAAAATTTGTTCTCATTTTTGTCTATAAAGTTTATAAATCAGTATTCCTTCCAATATTTTTACACATCCACTAATGTGTGTTATATTTGTGTTTAGCTTATATAATTTATAAATAGTATTTAATACCTTTATTTTCACAGATTCACTTTAATCTTTAGTCTTTGACTTCTTTCGTTTGCATTTTTTTTCTATTAGAAATAAGATTGTCCTTTTTTTCATGTACCACCTTTTGCACCATTCTTAAACTAATATCAAATACTTTAGTTATTTCTTATAATATATTTATAGATGACCCTTTATTTGAATTTTTGAAATAATAATTGTTCTTATTATATCACCGATGGTATTTTATTTTGTGTAGTATTTTGCTGTAATCAAATAAAAAAATGCAATGTTCTTTTATTTGGAGAGTTTTTAAGTATATAAATATAAAAAGTATTCCAAAATTGTTAAAACGACCAAATGTCTCAAAAAGTATGAACCATAAAAAAGTTTTAGATAAAAAAAGTGTATGAAATTGGATATCCTAAAGTAAATCTAAGTAAAATATTATTTATGTATAAATATAACTTCTAACGTCAAATTGACTTTTAGAGGTACATATATTTGACCACCAAATAAAAACTCGATGACTTTTGTGGCTTAACCTATTAGAACTATATGGAGAACTTTATTGTCTATCACTTCAGCACTAAAAAGTGTGGGTTTCCATTTAAAAATTTCTATTTAATCTTAAAATATCTATCAATGTCAGTTTTAAGGTCAAATATATCAGCATATGATGTTCCGTTTGTTGTTATAGAACTTTTTAATCAACGCTTTTTTATTATCCTTATTTTTTAAAATATTTAGCCTCTTTTTTACCTTTTACCACAGTTTTATGTGTAAAGGTAAAGCATGCAGTGGGAACAGTACAAACACAATTTTTTCCATCATTTGTATAATGGCGTATCTTGTAGAACAGAGTTTTATTTTAGACCACTGTATAAAAAAGAACTTTTCAAAGCCTTGCACCCGTTTACTACTGCTGGTTCAATCATATTATATGCCTAAGTAGTTATCTTATTGACAAGTTAAAAAGTTAAACTTGTAAAGTAACTTCGAGTTTCCAAATATGTAAAAATCTACAGTTTATCAAAAAAAATGTATATATATTATTATTTTTATTTTTGGTTAAACTGGAAATTATATAGCTTACCAACAATCCCAAATTTTATTATTTATAAATCGAAAATTAAAGAAATTATAGCCCAAAACTATTCCCGTTGCTACCAGATATATACGAATCAAAGGTCGAGTTAAGCTTTACGCAAACGCATATACGCTTATATATAAACACGTCTTAATATGTCAAAGTCAAACTGTCAAGTTTTCAAGTAAATAACATTTTAGTAGCCACTGTTTTTTTTAATTTGATTCATATGCATAATGACCTTTGGACCCGAGTTTAAAAAACTAAAAACACGCTTTTATATGCAACCGAACTAAAAATTAAAAAATAATTTTTCATTAAAAAATATTTTCACTTCATAGTAAAAAGCGTAAGTGCTTAATATATTAAATGTTATAATTATTATATTTGCCAATATCTATGATGGAAAAGTTATGAAAAATAGTAAAATGCACCCCACGCTTTTTACTATGAAGTGAAAATATTTTTTTAATGAAAAATTATTTTTTAATTTTTAGTTCGGTTGCATATAAAAAGCGTGTTTTTTAGTTTTTTTAAACTATTAATTATTTTTCATTTTTTAGTTCGTTATATTGCACAAAATTTTAATATAACAGTAAATTAGAACATACTATTTAATTAAGCAGCAAAAGAAAATAACCAGCCCCCTATGAAATGACAATGGTAGCAAATTTTAAAATTTGCAAAAAGATTGCAACTCACTAAAAATTTCTTCTTCATTAAGTAGCAAAGTTTCAAATTTTGCCAACAGATGGCAATCCAGGCAATGTTTGGACTGTTGCCAACATTTTAGTAATCCACTAAAAATTTCTTCTTCATTTAATAGCAAAGTTTGAAATTTTTCCAACAGATGGCATCCTAGGTGTTGTTTTTATAATATAATGGAATTTTTTTTTCCTGGCGATTAAAAAAAGATAAAGGGATACTGTTTGCAGATTATTGCATTGTCATGGGTCCTTAATACGTGTGCAAAGTTTCAAAGAAATCGAATAGCTGGAAGTTGGTTAAAATTAGGCTCAAAGATTCCGTTACATAGGCAGCCAGATAGATAGTTACAACCTGGGTTAATAAAAGGCACACGCATCAAGGACCGATGACAATGCAATAATTTAAAAACAGTATTCCGTTATCCTGATTTTAGGACCGCCATCGCCAGGATAAATAAATCTTAATAACGTTTTTAATTATGGCGAATGCGCAAGGGCAATTGATGCATAACTTGCTGCGTTTTGTTAATTGACTTTTTTCAATTTTATAATAAAGGTGTAAAATACTAGAAATACGGAGTTCTAAAGGTGAAAATTATGTGGCCACTTTAGCTTTAAATCAAGAATGCATGGCGAAGAAATTTTTTAGTGAATAAACTGCGAGCATTTATTTTAAAAACTAATTGATATATCGAACTAAAATGAAAAATAAATAATAGTTTAAAAACTAAAAACACGCTTTTTATATGCAACCGAACTAAAAATTAGAAAATAATTTTTCATTACAAAGGTTGTAGTCACTTCAGAGTAAAGCGTGGGGTGCATTTTACTATTTTGTCATAACTTTTCCCTCATAGATATTTGCAAATAGAATAATTATAACATTTAATATATTAAGCACCCCACGCTTTTACTCTGAAGTGACTGACAAACTCTTGTAATGTCACCAAAGCTGTTTTGTTTAAAATTTAAACAAATTAAATTTTATATTTTATTTTATTATTGTTGTAAATGATTTACGCCACACAACTGTATTTTACTGTTTACAAATCGTTTTATATTTAGAACTGTTGAAAATCTGACTAAAATAGGAATTCTAGAAATACATTTTTAAGTCTTAAATAGTAATTTGTAATATATAGATCGGATATTTAATAATTTATATAATAATTAAATACCGATTTTATAAAGTGGAAGAATTATTTATTTTACTTGACAACATTGCGTCAAATTCAAACTCTCAAAAACAATGACAGGTAGCAACGAAATTCGAAACATATTGTCAAAATATTTCTTTTTGTGGATTGTGTTTATTAAAATAAATATTTTTAATATATAATATGCAATCAAGTAAAAATTGCTTTGTTCCAAATTGTAAGACGAGATGTCTTTCCGCACAACAAAGAAAAAGGATTGGGTGCCAGCCAGATATCTCTTTTTAAAGCCCCATCGGTAAGTATTGACCTGTAAATTAATTTTTTGGTAAATTTAAGTGTAAGCGCGTTAAACTTATCTTCTTGTTGTGCGTTTACTCCTAAATTATTCCTAAAAGATACGTATATATCAATATTTACATTATGTAATTTGACTTAAATCTAGGGTTGTCTTTACATAAGTTCCTATTGTACCATGTTCCATAATATATTGTACTAGTCAATAAGTTTTTAACAGGTTCTAAAAAACTCAAATGATTTTTTTATTTTATGACAAATTTAATTTTTGCCTTTTTTAAATTTTAATAAATAAAATATAAGGGTCTTTATTTATTTATTTCATTTTTAATTGACTCTTAAGTCTTATCGGGTCCTGAATTTGGTATATGGAGGTTTTTTGAGTCGCTGATATCGAATCTGAAAAAAAATCAGAAATGTTTTTCCAAGAAATTCATCATCAATGTTAAACATTAAACTAGCCTTATGTACTTTACCACGTACATCTTATTATGTTCAATAGCCTAAAACTTACTTCTCAGTGCCAAAGTGAACTAAATAAGCTTTTACTATCTTATAATAATTATTAGTCCACTTTGGTCCTGATAACTAAGTTTTGTGCTGTCATACACGTTAAAGCACCTGTTTTTATTTGTAGGATAATTCGTTGTATTTCTCAAAGCCCCAAATTATTTATGTTTAAAGTCTATTTAATTAGTCTATTGTTACATCATACATTTAGTAATACAATTTATTATATACATACTTATCACTTTTATAAAATTTTATAAGGTATAGGACATTAATATTTAATAATTAATAATTTGTATTTTTTTTAATCTTCGTAAGCCTTATTCGCGTATTAACAAAATTGGTATTAGATTTTAAGGCAGTTTTTCAGCAAAATAAGATGATTTTCTCCACTTACTTCGCCCTTATTATTAAAGTGTGCTTGGTAATAATAAGTAATTACTGTTTAAATATTATATTTTTGGTATATATTTTTGTTATTTTAAATGTAATAGTATTAATTTTTTTCTTTTACTTTTATTAGGATCCGCACATGTTAAACCTATGGCAACAAGCAATACCTCCAAATATGACCAGTTTTATGTTAATGATAATAAATTATCTGAGTTAACTTTGTTTAGGTATTTATCTCCAAATCGAAGCTCTTAACGCTTTCACAAGTTAATGTTTTTTTTTTGGTATCTGGTATACTTTAAAGACGTTCTAACACTACTAGTAACCAAAGTAATTTATTAGTATTTTGTGATATTAGGTATAAAAGTTAAATAAAACCACTTTTTAAATTTTGTTTTCTTTTTATTTTTAAGAGGTACCGACTTACGACATTAAACTATGTGTTTTTTTTTAAATTTGTAAGCTACAGGTCTAATCTTCAATTTTAACTTTCAATTGTAAGCAAAGAGACAAGCAAAATTTTATTAATAATACTTTAGGAATGAATTTAACTAAATAAACATTTATTTATTTATTTATTTAATTTAAATAGCAATTTAAAGATAAAAGGCAAAGTAATACAATTTTTTTTGTATTATAAATAGGCTGAAGAAATATATACGTCGTGCCAACTTGGGGCTATTAATTCAGTTTCGGTGTGTTATATACTTGCAGGTAGAGATTGGACAGGGAACGCATAAATCAATACCTTTCACGATAGGATGACGCGTCGATTTGCTCTCGTTGCCACATGGCAAAAATTGTCAATGGTAATTTTGAATTAACGCGACGTGTATGCCTTTTCCGCCTCGCAAAACCGTTTTTCGTAAAACCGCGAAGTTGATCGGTTTAAGCATGCCACCAGTAAACACCGTATTTGTATGTTTCGGTAGTTGGACAACTTGACGGAACTGCATGAGGAATAAAACAGGTAAAATATTTACTAAACCAGAACCTACAGTACCTAGTACTTGGACTTTATTAAAATCTCTTGACCTTAAGATGAAAAAGTTAAGTAAAGAAAAATTTATTATAAACAATAAAAAAGTCCTTAGGGTATTTTACTGACTGAGCTAAAAAAACCGTTTCTTACAGTTTTAACAGAATGAAAGCTACATTAAAACAATTCCCATTAAAAAAAAAAAAAAACATTATTTAAAATAAACAATTATAGCAAAAACTAACTGTCTCTAAAAATTCAACATTATTATATTCATAAATGCAACCATAATGCAACTTTCCAGTCCAAGGTTCCTATCCCTATTCTCCCCTAGGGAATAAGAGCTAAAACTAAATTAACTAAATAATTACAATACGTTTATTATTATTTAACCGGAAATGCATAATAAAACTTAAGTTATGTTATTATTAAAAAATTTAGTACAAATTACTTTTGTACTAATTTTTTTACATTTACAATATTTACAGCATCCCTAGAAATCTTATAAGGGAACAACAGTACCCTCTGGTGTCATATTTAGAAACTTAATTTAAACAAAAAACAAGCCCGTTTTTAAAGCACGTCGGAAGGCTGAAAGCCTAAATACTAACGTACCGTGGGTGTCTTAAGCAGGGTAAGAGGAAGTTTGTTAACACGGGACTTAAAACTTGAAGATTTGGGGGGAAGGAAAGACCTCCGCTGGCAGTAGGTTCCACAGTCTAGAAACTCTAGGGATAAAAGAACGAACAGAAATGGGAAGTTCGGGGCTCTGTCCAATTGAACCTGTATAGGGATGCATACGCGCGGCACCACGAGTTTCTCTGTTGGGAGCTGCAAGAGGAGGGACTATACTGGATAATTCGTCGGAGCAGAAGCCGTAAAAGTATCTATAGAAGAGCGATAGATCTCCCACAGCTCGACGATGGGCAAGAGAAGGAAGTCTTTGAGTAAGTAAAGGATCATTAATAAGACGAACAGCCCTTCTTTGAATGGCATCAAGAATGCTGAGGGTTGTAGGGGATGCCATTCCCCAGACATGAGAACAATATTCCAGAGAGGGTCGAATTTGGGACACATACAAAGTGTATAAATTGAAGGAGAAAAATACTTTTGGCTCGGAAAAGAAATCCAAGCTTTTGAAGCCGCGGTGGCTATAGATACAATGTGTTTATGCCAGTTAAGGTTATTCTCAAATGTGACGCCCACAAGGTTAAATGTGTCCTCTGCTCTGCAAAACCTGGCCACTCGTAAGCAAAGGATGAGTGTTTGATGATTTTTTCGCGACAAGGAACATGATTGTGTTTTGGATGCATTAAATTGAACGAGATTTTTGGCGCCCCAATCCAATATCAAATTGAGATCCTGTGAAAGAGATATCTGCATCGCCCTGCGTTTGCTTTCCAAGTCGGGTTGAAAGATTGGTTTGGGAACCTGAAAAGTGGAGTGAAGGGTACTATCGTCAGCAGTCTCGTCAAATGAAGTTACTTACGAAAAAATTAGCTTGTTGGTAATGACTTAAAAATGGTTCAGGATCCCTAACTAATACCAAAGACAACTGCAAATTTCACTATAGACACCCAGAAAAATGCTAAATTTTTGGTCATCTAAGATGGACTCGCTTCTGTGGAATTTATGAAGCGGGTATCCATCGAGTACACACGTAAACAGTACAAATAATTTGCCGCTTCATAAATTCAGCCTAGCCAGCATCCAAACTGATGATCAAAATTTAGCATTGTTCTGGAAGTCTATGGTGAAAATTATAATTGTTTTTGCTAACACATATTATTAAAAGGTTAAGTTTGTAACTTTTTTGTAAGGGCTATTCTTCGGAAATTCTGAACCGATCATAAATAAATTCTTTACAATCAGAAAGGTCTACTATTAGAGTGTTATTGGCTATATTTTATTATGATTGAACCAAAAGTTTAGAGAAAAATATTATTAACACTTAACCAAGTGGGCATCGTAAGGTATTGATATTGAATATTTGTTAAGTTGTTAGTTTCAAATAAAAAGTGGAGTTCTGCAAAAATTATCACATTTACCAAGATAATGAAACCCGTATTTATGGGACAAAGATTCTCGGGAAAACCCATCCGATCGCTTATCAAAGCAATGGGATTCAGCATCGCAGGTCCAGAAGTTTAGCTGAATTTTATTAACCACAACAATTTTTTAAAGACCGAAACTGTCAAGCAAAAATACTATTTCTCTACATGCAACATGTAAACTTTTACTGGCGTGAAAGTTTAACTGCCGTTTGTAATGGCGCCAATAATTCCATGCACATGTAAACGCGCCTTAAGGCGATAGATGAAATTAACATCACATTTTATGCATTAATTTATTAGCTGTAAAACCACTTAATTTTAGTTTTTATAAAAAAAAGCGATTTTGATGCCATCTTTAGCATTATTTTATAAGGCTAAAGATGAGAATGCATGTTTTATTAAAAATGGAGTTAGGTGGTTTTACAATTAAGGTATGTAACTGACCCTTCACAAGATTTTAAATTGCTGGCGGGCGGGACTTCCTGTACTTCCCTAACAAGATCAACCAATCCATTTTGTTCCAAACATTCACATACCTTTTATGTTAAAAAAATAGTAATCCGAATTAAAAAAAAACATATTTTGTTTCCTATATGAATTTTCAAATTTGAGATTTTACAGTAATTATAATTTACTCCCCATAGACCGTTGAATAAGTTACCTACCAAACTCCAACATAAAAATATTTTTCCAGTTTGGTATTTTATTCATATCCATACACGACTAATGAAAGTAATATATTTTTAATTCATTTTACTTCATGCAACATAAAGAAGTTTCTGCGAAGTCATAATAATTCAATTTTAATTTGGCACAAACTAAATTTAGGAAAAGTTCTTTAAGAAGCGAATCAACTTGTTTTAACAACATTAAATTATATAATATTTTTTGGTAGTATGTCTAATTTTATAAAACTTTATCTTTTACCTACGAATTTTTTACTAAATAAACTTATTTTTTTCTTTAATAAATAATGAATATTAAACAATAATATGAAATTTTCTTTAACCATGTAGAAGGTATGTTTTTGTATTTTAGTATTAGTTGTAGTGTATATTGTGTAGTGTGTAGTACTAGTACATTTTATTGTATTTTTAGATTAAGTATTTTTCCTCTTAATTTATACACTCTAAATGTGTCCGAAATCCGACCTCCCTTGAATATTGTTCTCATATCTGGGGCATGGCGTCCCCTCACAACCCTTAGACGCACCATTATAGCGAGAACAACCCCCCGCACCAGCTGAGTACATGTCTTATCGCCATTTTTCTATACAGAGTGGTGAAATGGCCGACCGCTCAGGTCATCCGCACTTTATCACTAGTATGACCAATACTACAACGCTCAATTAGGTATAACTATATTATTTTAAAAGAAGTTAGCGCATGGCCAAGATTTTTCTTTATAAAAACAAATATTTTATTACCAAGCTTATACTTTAACAATTTTCCATTTTATTTTTGAATTCGAGCTATGTTTTATGTACCATTAATTTCGATTTTGATTTGTTACAAAATGTTTAATAAAATAAATTTATTTTAAACTTAGTTTAGGGGGACACGTTAAACTTCATTTTTATCTGCGGTTTTACACCAACTAAGTGTAGTAAAAACTCAAATCAATAAAATATTTCTCTTTACGGAGACAATAGTCTCAAAGGCACCTATAACTTAGTAGATATGGATCGTTAGACATTTTCACGTAGAATTTAGGGATCGTACCTGTATTCTTTTCATTACTTCTTTATTTTTTAAAGGTTTTTAACTCTTTTTATTAGAACGCTCTGTATATTTTGTTAGCAATAGGTAAAAGATCTCCCTAAAAGCTATACAGGGATCACTTTTGTTTTAAATATCTATTTCTTAACAAGATTTTTAAACACACACCGTATATTATATTACCATTGCAATGTTTAAAGAGCTTTAGAAAATACAATATTTCTGATATGTCTATCTCTCTAGTTGTCTTTGAAAATATAACCATGTGAATTTTAAAAATAGAAGATAATAATTTTTAGTTGCACATACCTAACAACACTAATGATTTTGGGAAGCTCATATTATCGAAACTATTGAAGAAACTCATTTGAAAGCTGGCATTTTCTCACAGGTCGTTGCAAATGTCTTATTAATTACGTTACACATGCCGAGTAAGATAGGGTGTTCCATAAAATATTTTTGTTTCAGCTTGTCAAGTGAAAGAAAAGAGACGCCTACGTAAAATTCGTACTGTTTTACTTTTGTTCATCTTATCGATTACAAGTTTAGCCAGATTGCTGTACTCTGAAAATTCTCTGTATTTTCAGTCTGTTGTTATGATTTACCATTATCATTGTTCTTACTCAAAATAAAGACTGCATCATAAACACTGATTGTTGAATGAGCGTGCCGATATGCATTCCACAAGTAGTTATTTATTCACTTCGGAAACTTCGTTATTCTGTCTTTCGAAAATAACCGATGGAGTATCGCACGCGTTTGCGGAGATGCGCATCGACGATTTGATCGAGTTAAACAGCACCCAGGATCGCGAATCGGGTCTGACGCGAACGCTGCCGCAACCCCTCCCGTAAACAGCATACGATATCGCAAATCCGTCTAGTAAATAGCATCCGTGATTGCAAATTTTAACGCTCTCGTCAACGGCGGACGATATCGCGAAATTTGTTGATGGTCTGCTCGTAATCAGCATTCAGGATCGCAAAATTTGCAAGTAGTGCAGTTATCTTCGCTCCATAGTAGATTAAAGTTGTCGTGTCGTTGTTTTCAATGATATAATTTTACAAAAAAAAAATGAATTTGCCCCCAAACTACAAGTATAAGTTAATAGATGAAGATGGAAAAAGTATTAGAACACCTTTCACTAAAAAGGAAGAAATTGAAGTAAGTTATTAACAAGTTATATTATTTTAGACACACAAAATAGGGTTATGTTTACACAAATATTAGGATGGGGAACATAGTAAATAGATACAGGGTGTCTCACGGTCGATACCTTAGAAGTATAATATGGAAAATCAAATATGGGATCGATCGGAAAATTTGGCTGATACCATAATCAAGTATGCTGTATCTATCCAAAATATTTTTGAATTAGGCGGTGTTGCCGCTTTTACCGAAAAGTCATTATTTTAAATGAATCACTGTGTATTATGTTTTTCGAATCCTTGTTCAATTTAAATGATATTTTGATTAATTGGGTATCATTGATATGGTGTAAAAAAATTCGGGTGGTGACAGTACTTGCAAAATCGAATAATATCGATCGTAAATGCATATTAAGGGAGTTAGGAGCGTTAAAAGAGTACATTTATTTTTTGAAATTGTAAGCTTAAAAATGACATAAATTTCAGAAAAATATAGCCTTGGCACAAAGTTTGTCGATAAATGAAATGGTGGTATCAAAAAATTATTTGTTAAATCGGAAAGCGTAGTTGCTGTGCGTAGTGGGTTGTTTTGTGAATAATTTATTCGGGGTTGGTTTCTTGTAGTTAAATAAATATTTGTTTACAGAAATGGATGTCAGATTATCAAATACTTACCAAAACGGCTTGGAGCATACAAAAAACCATTCAAAATCCCTTAAAGACAGCAAAGAAGAATTTGCTTAAACGGTATTATTATTGCCGCTTTAACACCCGAGAAACCAAACTCTCTGAAACTGATCGAAAGAAGGCTCATGCATCGCGAAACACTAATTGTCCTGCTAAAATTATTGTCTCTGTTAATCGTGTTCTTCCCCAATATTCTCGAGCAAAACAGCCCAACACTATTGCAGAATCCTGGCCATGTTTAATTGTATTTATCAATGATCACAATCATACAATTGACAGCGCGGCTGCTTTATCAAAGAGACCTATTGCAAATGAAACCATTCAAGAAATTCTTCAGTATTTTGATAGAGGCCACTCGGTGTCGTCGGCTTACCACAGTTTCTGTTTCTCAAAAATGGAAATATTTGGCAATGATTATCATGAAATGATGCCCGACAGGCATTATTTTCCAACAAAAAGTGATTTTTCCAATATATGGAAAAAATATTTCAAAGAATCATTTGGTGCTCGATCTGGAAAAGACATGCTTGAATTTAGTTCACCATAGGCTGCGGTGGGCGGGGCCTGAGTGGTTAAGCTCTGATTCGGCAATTGGCCTATAATTGAGCAAATTCAGAAAATGCAGCTTTAGTTAAAAGGGAAGAAAGAAAAACTGCATTAATTGTTAATGTAGATTCTGACTTTCCTTGTACTTAAAAATATTCATTACTTTCGAAAATTAAGCAAATTATCGTTTATGTTTTAAGATTTTATAAATCGAGATGAATAAGAAAAAAAAGACTTTTTCAAGGCTTTTTGTAGAGATGAGAACCACGCAGCTCTAAATTGTTCTTGTTAAACAGGTACAAATCCGAAATATTTTCTGAGGAAATTAAAAATATTCAGGGAAATTAATCACTATCCAAACCTTTTAGAAAGCTTTCTCCGTTTCTGGACAAAGACGGTGTTCTTAGGTAGGTGGGCGTTTAAATAATTCGCTTTTAAATTATCACCAAAGGAATTTCCTATTCTTTCATCCCCGTTGTTCATCGTCTAACTGATCTCCTAATACTGGGATTATCGTAATCTAAATTTTCACCCAGGTTTGCAAACTTTACATTTTTCCAATAAGTCAGCGATTCTGGATTTTGTATCCCCTAGAGCCGGGCTGTGAGATCCGTTCTTTCGAATGTGTTAAATGCTTTGAAGCTAAATCCTACAAACCATCGAACCCTATAAGTATGGAGACCTCCCTGCTTCGGGTCAAACAAGTAAACCATTTGCCTTACCGGTGCTTGATATGGCGGGACCATTTTTTATAACCAGTTCAAATTGAGTCAATTCTGAACTCGAGACCGCTTTGTAGTGCTTCAGTTTAGATCCAGCTGGATCTTTCAGCTCTACACCAGGGCATTTTTTTAACCCTTGAACCTCTTAGAGCGGTCCCAACTTCAGGACTTTAACTATGTTAAATATTAACCGCCTTAATCGTTGGCAATTAATCCAAAGGTTGTCACAAGATTTTTGAAAAGCGCCAATCAAAGAATACTTACACAACCTACAACAACGTTCCAAATGGAACAAGCTCTGCACCTGTTAACGTAGGTATGCTAGTTTTTATAAAAGATGAAAATGCATCTTTGCATTGGAATTTAGCAACTGTTACTGAGGTGCACAAGGGAAAAATGGCATTTGCCGTCTGTACTGTATGACCGCTCATGGTTCCTATCAGAGGTCAGCAGTAAACTGTGCCCCCTTCCTATAAAATTGATTAGGAAAATTAATTCTTAATTTTGTGCGAAATGTTCCGTACACGCATATATTTTTTTGTTTACTTAATATGTATTTCTTTTGTTCTAATTTTTTTATTTTTATAATATAGTTATTAATTATAATTATTTTATAAATAACAATTAAATTGCAAAACGGATTTTCTTTTTATATTTATATGCTACGGCTATTTGTTTGCCGCGCTTTTTTAGCTTGATCCGAGTCTAGGAAGGTTTATGTCACAAAATTGAATACCAATCAGTACGATTTCGGCTGTAAAGGGCCAGTGTGTCGCCTAAGGCTATCTCTGTACCCGGTGTACCGCGTCGTGCCATACAAGTTATCATTAGCTGGATCCAGACCAATAAGGTAAGACCTGGGACCACTAATCTTCGTTTTTTCTTAATTTAATTAGTTAATAATTAAATTTATTAACAAAAATACAGTCCACTTTAAATCGAAAATTTTTGAACCAATAATACATAACCGAGTTAAATAAACCACACATAACAAGAGTTACAACCTTTACCTAAATTTAGCAGCAACAAGCATAAATGCATGCTGGTTGACACTAATACCACTTTAGGTAATAATCTGGAAAATATGGGAAATCCATTATATTAATACAAACAAGACTCTACAAAGCTTAGACCCTAAAGTTTTGGGCTCAAGATTAGTCGTGGCATTTGAGCAAGCAAGGCTTTATGCTGGGAAATTCTATGAATATAAAATAATTTGGGATCTGCCATTTCAATGTTGTACATGAAAACTCGGGGCCATTTAAAATGTATTGCATTATATTACTCCGTTAGGCAGCATTTGAAAGTAATATCCGGCCGAAATCGAGCTAGTCTCAAAAATGAAAAGTTTACTTCCAGAACTTTATCAACAAATGGCAAATTTTTAGTTATCTACAGGGTCGCCCGATATTTTTGATGTTTAACGAGATATGACAAAAGTTTTATATACTGGTTAAGCAGGTAGGTATTGAGATATCGTCGAATAAAGCAACAAAAAAGGATGTATGTGACTAATCCAATCAGATGTGTTTATATGCAAGTATTCACGTTAGATTGTCTCTTTTCTTTACACTGCCTATGTGATATGTTATTTAGCTGATTCTGTATGTATATTGTAGGGTTTTTAAACACACATAAGATATTTTGATGTATACGGAGTGTCTCAAAAAACGTTATGGCCAAAAGCTTAGTTTTTTTTAATTGAAACTTCTATTTTTGTTTACAGGGTCAGCATAAAATTTTGCATATAGTAGGCTCTTTTGTTTTAGCCTTTGTAATAATTTTGTTACGCCATTTATACTTTTGTAAAAAAAAAGGTACCAAAAAACTAGTTAAAAACCAAAATTCACTGGATATCATAAGGGTTATTTCTTATAGCATGGCCAATGTCTTAGTATTTAAAATGCTAAATCTTAATTTTTTTAAATAAAAAACCTTGTATATTGGGCCATTTTTGGATAAAAGGAATAAAAATAACGCATTTATAAACCTGCCAAAAATTATCCTATACCTTTCCTACCGCATTTTTTGTAACGTTAGATGTAGCTTATTTTTATTGTCAAATAATATTCTTATATCCATGCAGTCAATTTTTGGAGAAAAATAAATGCCTTCTGAAAATAATCATAGCTTATATGAAATTTTTTTAATGAAAAATATAAAATTTTAAGAATATTAAAAAGGTTGTAGCTGTTTCATTAAATTTTTTTATTTTGTCATGAATTATTTAAAAATCTTAAATATCTTAAAAACCTAACATTTTTGATATAGAAATCGCTAAAAGAACTTACCCTATTTTCATTTTTCAAATTTAAAAATGTCAGAATATACATGTCTTATATTAAAAAAATAGCATTTAAAACAATAAGATATTGTCCATGCTATAGGAAATACCCTGTATGATATCTAATAAATATTCTTTTAGGGATTTATTCCGTTTTCCGTGGTGTTTTAAAATACCAAGCTAAGTATTATTAATAACTAATTAATTTCCGTTTTTACCTAACTTTTATGTATCCTGTTTTTTACGAAAATTTCGGCAAACTTACTATAAGTGTGGCCAAATCGTCACCAGTGCCAAAAAAATAGCTTACTATATTATGCAACATTTTATGCTAAATCTAATTCTGTTAACAAAACTTGGGTTTACAATTTAAAACAACTAGCTTCTTTGCCGTAACGCTTTTTTGGGACACTCTGTATACATAAAAATATTTTAAGAACATGCATGTTCAAAAGCCCTACAACCTTTACATAAAACTTTTTGTCATATACGGTAAAACAATAGAAATATTGGACTTTCTCCGACAATTGGGCCACCCTGTATAACTTTGTTTGCAGGTCCGATTCTAAACCAGTTCAGGAACTTTTTGCATGTGCAGTGAAAACAGCAGCGTTTACGGGTAATAAAATTCTGAATTTTTAGTAACAGTTCCGTATTCGCGCATCAGATAGTTTAGTAGAGGTTCTGTCAATCTGACACTGGTTATAAAATTTATTTTCAGTATACTTTGGCAAATCATCGAATAAACTTACGCTTGACCAACGTTACTAATTATTCATGTACTTTGAAAATCGGTCACATCAGTTCGCCAGACTCATAGAAGACTTCGTGAATTTTATGGGCCACGATCGTCCATCTGAGTTACTAATTCGTCGTACTATGGATAGATTTTGTACCACGTACTCTTCACACGATGAAAACACCACTACGTCGAAGGAATGTGCGTAATGAAAGAAATATTGCCGCTGCGTGAAAGTGTGGAAGAGAATCCAAAGTTATCCATCCGTCGTCGGTCGCAAGAAGTTGGGCCTGTCCGTCAACTACCTGGCAAATTTTGCAGAAAGATCTTGATCTATACCCCTAAAAGATCCAACTCGTGCAAGAAATAAAGCCGCAAGATCATGGCTTGCGTCGTCATTAGCTAACTGGGCATTAGACAGCTGGAAGGTGACCCGTTGTTTTATCGTAAGATTCTGTTTAGCGACGAGGCTCATTTTTGGCTTTCTGGATTTGTGAATAAACAAAATTGCCGGATATGGTGTGATGCTAATCCACAGGAAATCCAACGGACTCCATTACATTCAGAAAAAGTGACCGTGTGGTATGGTTTACATGCTAATGGGATCATCGGACCTTATTTTTTTAAAATTAGTCTGACAGAACATTACGGTCAATGGAGAACGTTACCGAACCATGATTCATGAATATTTGTTTCAAAATATGGATGATATTGATCCAGACGAGATGTGGATGCAACAGGATGGCGCTACATGCCACACGGCGAACGAAACTATCGCCTTGTTGCAAACAAGGTTTGGCTACCATTTTAAAAAAATCAATGCACTTATTCCTGGCAGAGCTCTTTGACATTAAGAGTTATTTCTAAATGTATTTTTTTAATTTCTTTAGTGTGACGTTTGAGCTGAGGATTTAAATTAATATGTTTTAGGAAAAATGTGTTATGCAACTGAGCTTAAAAAACAAGTACTTTCTAATTATAATTTATATTTTAACAAAATTTCATATTGTGCGTTATAATGGTTTTTCTTTCATCGACAAATGATTTTGCTTTAAAAATATAAAGCATTTTTCCACTATCTGTTTATATGGTTATAAAATTCAGGGGAAAATTCCTTTTTAGTGTTTTAATAAAATCGCAAGGTTTATTCCTTTGAGGACGTTAAAACTAGCATTTAAAATATTTATCCATTTTAAAATACTGTTTTACAAGTCTGAAACAAAATATCTTGTGCCAGATACCTTATGATACCCATATTTAAGGAACTGGCGGATAAATGTTTTTGGTGTCGACGACAGAGAAACGAAATATAAAATTTGTTTTAAAGTAATTAAAAATTATAAAAATAGTTTTTGTTTCAGAATAGCAATGGCGTAGTATATTTTTTCTTAAAAATATTTAATTTAAATCCCGCTCGAACGCCACTAAAAGAAACAAAAAACAAAATTACACCAAAAATGCCTTTTAGAGACAAATTACACAAGCAAATAATTGCGGCATATTTCACGCGGCGGGATTTCCGTTGAAATTGGCAGCAAACAGAAAAAGTTTTTCCGTCGGGTAGGTACACTCACAGTTAAAAATGGACTCTAATGTGTTATGTTGCGCTGCTGATATTGTGTGTGCAAGTTTGTATTAAAAAAAAAAAAAAAAAGGTTATTTATATAGCAACTAACTGAATCAACCACAGTGGGACTGATGAACCCAGCACTCATCACCACCATCAAGAATCCCCAAACAATCCAAGGTCAAACTCCTGGTTTTCCAAATCTTGTGATAAAGCTAGAATTTTAAAAGTTCAGGCTCACAAGAAGTTTCTACAGGATCCTAGTCCAGAAAACGACAGGCCAGCATTGAAGCAAGAAACTACTACAATCAAACAATTTCTGAAGCCAAAGACTCCTTCGACAATCGTATTAAAAACGTGTTCTTTGCTTGGGCTTCCAAATGGCAGCGAATCTTTCTGTCCTTTGCGAAAACATAAGTAGGAATTTTTGTACCAGTTCTTTTCCCCAATTACCGGACTTTGAAGATGAAATTATTTCTACCGCTAAAGGAAAGGCAGAACTATTTGCCAAACAATTTGCTGCCAATTCAACCCCTTGATCCTCCCGAAATCATCCAATTCCAGCGGTTACCCCAGTTCCTCATAAAATGCCCGATATTATTTGGTAAAACACATTAAGCGTAACCTTTCTTCCCTTAAGACCAAGAATCGTCTGGGCTGGATGGCATACCAGCAATCGTTTTAAAAAAATGTGCTCCAGAACTTGCACCAATCTTAACTCGGCTCTTTCGAATTTCTTACGACACAGGTATCTTTCCGAGAGCTGGAAAGCTGCACGTGTTCAACCTATTCCCAAGAAAGGATCTAAATCCTTCCATCTAACTATAGACCAATTTCAATTCTCTCAGTTCTTTGTAAAGTAATGGAAAATTAATTAATTCACAAATTCTTAAGTACTTAGAGAAACACAAAATTTTGCATGACAGGCAGTATGGATTTCGCCACAAAAGATCTACAGCAGATCTTCTTTCCTTCGTATCACACTGTTGGAATAAGTCTCTTGGAGTTTCTAGGTGAGTCCCAGATCGTTGCTCTTGATATATCCAAAGCTTTTGACCAGGTCTGGCATGCCGCACTTCTAATAAACTTCCCTCCTATGGTCTTTCAACTAAACTCTGTACTTGGCTCTCTAGTTATCTATCTGATCGACGTATATCAGTTATTGTGGACGAGCCATTCTTCAAGCTTTCACCAAGTAAATGCTGAGTCCTCAGGGCTCAGTTCTGGCACCAACATTGTTTCTTCTTCACATCAACGACCTTCTCTCGTCCACAACTAATTCCATTCATAGTTTCGCCGACGATAGTACCCTTCACTCCAGTTTTCAGGTTCCTAAACCCATCACTAAACCTGACTTTGGAAAACAAACGCAGAGCGATGCAGATATCTCTCTTCGCAGGATCTTAATTTAATATTGGATTGGGGCGCCAAAAATCTCGTCCATTTTAATGCATCCAAAACACAATCATGTTCCTTGTCGCGAAAAGAGTCATCAAATACTCATCCTCTACTTATGAGCGGCCAAGTTTTACAGAGCAAAGACACCTTCAATCTTGTGGGCGTCACATTTGAAAGTAACCTTAACTGGCATAAACACATTGTATCTATAGCCAACAGCAGCTCCAAAAAGCTTGATTTCCCTTTCGAGGCAAAAAGCATTTTTCCGCTTCTAATTTGTACACTTTGTATGTGTCCCAAATCCGACCTCCCTTGGAATATTGTTCTCATATCTGGGGCATGGCGTCCCCCACAACCCTAAGCATTCTTGATTCTATTCAAAGAAAGAGCTATTCGTCTCATTAATGATCCTTCACTTACAGAAAGGCCTCCTCTTGCCCATCGTCGGGCTGTGGGGGATTATCGCTGCGCTTTATAGGTACTTCCATGGCTTCTGCTCTGAAGAATTGTCCAGTATAGTTCCTCCACTCACGGTTCCCAACAGGAGAAAACCTCGTGGTTCGGCAAGCGCAGCGCATCCCTTATACGGTCCAACTGACAGGCTCCCGAATCCTCTCACTTTTGTTCGTTCTTTTATCCCTAGAGTTTCAGATTGTGGAACTTGCTGCCCGCGGAGATCTTTCCTTTCCTCCCAAATCTTCAAGTATTTAAGTCCCGTGTCGACAAACCCTTACCTCGCTTAAGATACCCACGGTACTTTAGTATTTAGGGTCTTTAAGCCTTCGTGGTTTGTCCAAAGCACGTGAAATAAAAGGAAAGTCATGGAGCACCCCATTTTTAAAGTCCTTGGATTTCCTACTTAACGCCACTTTGGTTTTGAAAATCAGCCTAGCACGCTCTAAAAGTTACAAGAAACCAATTTAATTAAAGCCGCACTGTTTTTAAACGGTTTTAAGAAAAAAATTAAACGGTTCTTAGCTGGCTAGGCCGATTTTTAAAAACAAAGTGGTGTTAAGCTGGCAGGAACAGTCAAAAGGTCATTGGAAACGTGGTGCTACATAACCCCCCTGTTTCTAAAAAAAACAACAAAAGTTGCTAATGCTCCTTTTGCGCAAAAGTAGTTGACTAAAACTAAAAAATTTCTAAAAGAGTAATTTAAGTAACACTCTTTTAACAAAATTTTACCCGTATCTTGTCTCATGCAAAAAATATAAAGTGGGGAAAGCTCTTTTAATATCCGGCTGTATAGTATTATTTACTAACAAAGAGATATTACAGACACCCTGCAAGTTCATAGCCTAACCCCAAAGTATTAAAGAACTGTTTTAAGATATTTAAGATTTTAAAGCATTTATGACAAGAACAAAAATATAATATAACCTACCCTACTTAGGGTTAAGTCCGTATATTAAGTTTTATTACTAAAATACAGGCTGTCCGCTAATTAATGGTACACATAAAAATTGCAGATTTCCTATGCTAAAATATTAGGATTTAACTAACATACCTATATCAGGAAGTTAATAATAAGGAAGTACAATGATTTTTTTACGACCGTTAAAAAAATGCAGTTTTTTAAATCGTTAACATAAAGATAAAGTACTCCATTTAAGTACACTACATAAGGTGTTAAAAAAGTATTAGTGTTTTGTTTTCCATGACACTAAATACAATAAACCTAAATATCAATTTATGCAATGTAATACTAAACGCGACACGAACTAGACCAAACGGTTAAGTAACCTTTGATTTCGTCATTATTTCTTTTAGTTCATGTGTCACTATTTTAAAAATTGACAGTTTGCGAATAAATTTAACATGAATTATTTTAAATTAATAGAAATACTAAATCTGAATGAGTAGAAATTAAAATGGAATTCATACTGTTTTAGTATTATTTCTACATACATTTTTAAATTAAATCACGGCATAGTTATAAAGAGGACAATTGTCTCTAAAAAATAGGAGAGCTATGATTTTTTGTTGCAATATAATGGACATGTGCTGCAAAAATAAAAATTTATAGTTTTTAAATAAATAAAACGTGTATAGACTGGTAATTTGGGAACTTTTTATACGGTCGTAGAAAAAATATAGTATGTAACACATGCATAAAGTCTCTTTTTTTACTTATGGGATTCCCGCACTCATTAGATATTATGTATACCCTTTTATCGGTGGGGAAAGCAAAAATGACCACGCTCGTGAATGTCAAAATGACGTTTTTACAACTTTATACCCCTCCGCTTTCTTTACGTCACTGTCAAATTATCAGATTAGTCGGATATACACTGTTAAACATGTACAAATTAATTTACCTGGTTAAAATTCTTATTATAAAGAGCCAATATGCTAGGTTTCATAATTTTCTGAACATTAATTCTTACACCGGGAGTACTACCTTAATATGATGCGCTCGAAATTTTCGAATGGATACATTTTTGTTTTTTTATGATCGGCCCTGTATACGGGGCACATATTTTGTTAATTTATTTATTTCAATAAGTACAAAATTCAATAAATACAACAAATATTTGGTGGGAAGTTACGTAACAGAGCATAAGGTATCCTTTGGTGTATTAATCTGCCGCGCTGTAGTAAATATCACAATCCCTCTCTTGGGCCCCCTACCACTGAGGGTGGCAAATAATTTTTGCATTAGGGCGCAAGTCACCGTAGGGACCGCCACTGCATCTAAGTTAACTAGTAAAATCTCTTATGCTCTCTACACAAAAAAGGTAAAGAGTGGTTTTTAATCATCTACTGGAGTCTTTTCTAGAATGAAAACCTCAGCTTTCTTTAATTTTAATGAAGCGCAAATTTTTAAAATACAACGTTTTTTACCCTTTAAACCCGCAAGTAATTTTTAGTTTATGTTATTCATACGTAGTATCCTAATTTTCATTTTTACAGATTTTTTTAAAATTATTAGTCTTGTCTTTTTACGTGCAGATTGTACTTATTTTTACGTATAATCTTTGGCACCACTCTTACACTAAGTTAAAGTGCTTTAGCTACTTCTTCTATATTTACAGGACATACTTTATTTTCTGTTATCTCCTTTAAATAAATTAATGTAAAAAAACTATTGTACAACTTATTAAGGGGTTTTTAGCATGCCTTATTGATCACTGATATCAGCATTATTGACAAATTTTAATAGAATTGTGGTGTTGTCATATCTTGGTAACTGTTATTAAATAAATTTTTAAAATTTGTAATCTTACTAAAGTTGGCACGCTTCTTTTGTTGAAATTAAAATAAAGGGTCATTCCATTTAGAATAACAAAATATTATATTTAGCACAAAATTATAAAATCTGGCAACAATGGCAATATCACTGTTCCGTTCAACTTGCCAAGAAACCCTTAAATGCCAAAATTTGTAAACGCAGCTTAGGGGTTTTAGATATATTTAAGCGCATCTGAACTTTTAACCTGAAATGTGGTATTGTCATATCTTAGCAGCTAGTAAAAAGGCATTTTAAAAATTTGTGCACACGTAATTTATTACAAAAAAATAAATGACACATACCATTAAAAAACAAAATAATACGTGCGACACAAAAATACAGGAATCTGGTAACGGTGCAGATATTACTACTAAATTTTTCAGGCACGATGCCTTTCCAGATACCAAATCTGGTCAAATGCTAGCTTTAGCGATATTAAAGAAACTTATGGGTTGCAATACTTTTTTACTAACCAGTATACGATTCCTTTTTTTTTGCCAGGACCTTAAACCCTTCGCCTTGATTATAAAAAAATATATTGCAGCAGGAGTAGTTCTAAAACAGGGAAATATATGCTTTGTCGAATTACGTAGTAATTAAAAATTAAATATATTTATTGCGTATCAGAGTTAGATAGGCAAGGTAGGTTATATTAAGGTTTAGTTTTGTCACAAATTCTTAAAAATCTTCAATACCTTACGCTTCTCGCTATAGCAATGACTAATAAAATTATTTTTATAGTAAGGGATCCCTGGACCATTTTTCCAAGTCATTAATAACAAACTAATTTTTCGTAAGTAGCTTTATTTTGACAAGAAGACCAAATTTTTCTTAAAATAATTTTCGTTGGTGGTAGCATACAGGAGTAGCAGGAATTAAATATGCTAATTTGATAAATATTAAAAAACCAGGATGATGTACCTTGCAATTTGTAGAGCAATGTGCGTGTTAATTTATATAAATATTATTTATACAACATAAAAAAATTACCTGGTTAGTAGTTATTTTTACGACATCGTTAACCATACATGTTGGTGGTGGGGGACTCTTATGAAACCTTACATTTTGTTGGACAAATATTTGTTTGATTTTATTTATATAATTATTTTGAAGATTAACAGAGAAAATATCTGTTTGTGAAAAATTTTGATATCTGTCAAATTAACACATTTAATTCCTGCTATCCCTGTAAGCTACCACCAACGAAAATTGTTGTAAGGAAAAAATTGAGCGTCTTGTCAAAAATGAAGCTACTTACAAAACATTAGCTTGTTAGTAATGACCTAGGAAAAAAGACCAGGGATCCCTGTTATTTCTTTAATTCAAAAATGGATTAATATTCAGGGTGTTTTATTAAAAAACCTTATAAGTCTATTTTTTTAAACTCCTTGTATATTTCCTAATAATATTATATTTTGCAATTAACCTAGTGTTTGTATATCCTTATATCTTAATTTATAATTATATCGATTAAATTTATACGTGATTTAATACACTCCAGCATCCACTTTTTCATTAACCGGGATAAAATAACGCAGTAAATTATAAAAATGCAAAGTTTAAATAGTTTATCTAAAGAGCTTTTTAATTAAATTCTCATCAGCGACGCTTCTTTGGAATTTTAATGGTATATCCATTTTATAAATGCGTATACTTAAAACAAAAATTTGATTTTGTTTTAAGCTAAAATGAATATTATTTTTATATACGCTCTGTTATGACTATTTAAATACAAAAGAGAAAAATATGTAAAAAACTAACATGATCAATATGTACGTATTTTTAATTAAAGGACAATTAAAAATAATATTTATTTAAAAAGATAAAATTTAACTTTTTGGCTAATTGTTTTTAATTTATATTGGAGATTACACTTTCCAAAATATAGAATAGTGAATGCTGGAAAAAATAATTTGAGAGAAAAAGAGTAGACATACCCTTCTAGGTCTGTCTGGAATATGACTTGTAAGGTCGTTATGTTTAAAAATCGGGGATATATTCTTTAAAACATGCAAGTGTCCCGGTAGAGATGTAATTCTTCTGCCTCTCTTATTAAAAGAAGAAGCGGCGTTGGCAAACCATTTGGTTAATGTATTTAGAGCGTACATAGCATTAAGATATCTACATCAGGTAAAAACCGGGAAGATCTCATATGATACAGACAAGACTTTAAGACTAATCATTCTTGCCATTTAAAAACATTAAAGAGGCTTTTGATTAGACCCCCTTTGATGGCATTTATACAGCAGCCAAAAACTTTTAGGTTAGTCACACTGCTGAGACAAACGTTAAAAGAAGAGGCGACAAAGGATGCTCGCATTGGGTAGTTTTATTACTACTGCTGTGACCAAGCTAAAAAAAAATGGTATAAAGGCGGTGGGACTCGCTTATTATAGGCCATGTGAATAAAAAGAAACAAATGCTTTTGCTTATAAGTAAAAGGTTTAGGTGATTTACTTCAAACGTATAAATAAAGTCGAGCTTGAGAACTTGTAAGCAAATACAAGTTCGGGTATTTACTTATAAAGAGTTACGAAAAGTGATGCTGCTATTCAGTCGCATAAAATTTCTATAAGTAAATGCTCGCACTTGTAAGCAAATTCATACATTTAAAGTAAATCACCCATACCTTTTACTTATAAGCAAAAGCATTGCTTCTTTTATTTATATGGCCCTATATCTAGACAACAACTTGGTATTTTAAATTTAATTTATTGCATATTTTAAATGTAAGTTAATGCGTAATTTTACTTTAGTGCCAATATTTGTAACCAAGTTTTAAAGACTGATGGAGTAAAACGCGTATTTTTAAACTAGAAAAGTATGATTGTTACTACAGTGAAGTATGACATGCCAATGTTCGTTTTTTAAGAACTTGGTATTTGAAATTTAACTTACTGCATGTTTGTTTTTTCGAATACTTAATATTTTAAATTTAAAATATTTTATATTTTAAATTAAAGTAACTGAACACTTCACACTTCATTGCAAACATTAATAACCGAGTTATATTATCTGCAGACGTTAAGGTAAATTATGTATTCCTAACCGATAAAGAGTATGACTGTAGCTTCATTTAACGCTAACATTAAGTCTCGTCACACATAAGATGTAGAACGCGTCCTACATCCTACGCCTGACAATGGGGTACCATTGAAAGAAATTAAAGATATGCTCTTAATTGGTAAGGCAGACTCCTTTATTCGATGGTCTTTTATTGGGTACATGCAAATCGTCAACCTAAAAGAATGAGACCATTTCGGTCCAGGTCCTGAGGTATAACAAGCTAAAAAATTAAAAAAAACCCTAAAAATTTAAAAATTCCATATATTTATATTTTTTTGAAAGCAAGTCTGCTACTTTTATTAGGATAAAATAAATTTAAAATTTGTTAATTAACTTATGTCTAATCTTAATATTTTAGGTTTAAATATAATATATTCTGGAAATTTTAACATTTTAGTTTTAAATCTATATTTTAGAAATATTCTGACATTTGTGTCAGAAATGACATACATAACTGGTTGATTTATTATTTAAGCCTGCCGCAAACATCGGATTTTTGATGCAATTAGTAGGTCTGACTTAAAAATGTCTACGTTGTTAAGCTGAATTTATAGATTGCCGTTTCTGTTTTCGTTTTCCGTTTGACGTTTTCAGTTAAAAGATAAAACATCAACTTTCCATTTATCAATTTATACTTTCTGTTTTCCGTTTCCATATACCATATCAGAAACCGAAATGTCAAACGGCGATCGGTGACGGAAACGTCGATTTATAAATTTAGTTTAATTGGTTGTAAAATTTTATATTTTAAATGAAACCAATGACAATGTAGACATTTTTAAGTTGGAACGACTAATCGAATTAATCCGATCTTATGATTACGGCCAGCCTTATACTAAATACAAAAAATAAAAGGTTGTTAGTTGGTTGATTTTGAGTTTTCATTAAGATACCTTACCATGAAGCAAAGTTAACCATGTATTATTTAAATTAAAAAATTAATTCTGCACAATTATCTTCATTCAATAAAATACGCGCACTTTAATTTTGCCTTTTCTAGAACATGTTCCATTTGCTAAAATACTCAAAACACCCAGTTTCTTCTGTTATTGTTATTAAATGCATGTTGACAGATTTTAATCTATACAATTCTGTATTTATATATGTTTAGCCAATGGTATACAAGTTTCAACTATATACGAAGGTCTTTTTTCAACCTTCGGTAGGGTATAAAAATAAAACTATTATGAATAATGAAATAATATTATTGCCAAAAGCGACATACGTTGCCGTGGTTACTGTTTAGCGAAATCGTCATAAAATTATGAGACATTGGTCATACCGCTGAATAAGCTTGCAAATACCTTCATCGTAGAAAATTGCCGCCAGTGCTTCAAGACCTACCTAAGACGGCGTCTTGTTGCTTCTTGCAGCAATTTTTTCAGTTTATGAAACAGGTGAAAGTCGCTTGTTGGGGCTGTAGACGGGATGTTTAAAAATGTCCCACTGAAACCCCACGTTTCTTTACATCAGCACTGTGAGAACAAGCATTGTCATAAATGAGCACAACTCCAGAATTGAGCATTTATCTTATTTTGTTTAAAATCGCTCTCTGCAAACATTTATTACTTTCGCAGTAACCTGCTGCATTTATGGTGGTTCCTGACTGTAAAAATTCCACGAGCAGTACACTTTTTTGGTTCCAAACCACAGTGACCAAAATCTTTTGTTGTGTGCACTTGAAGGAAAAATTCATTGTAGCTTCTAGGTTAACACGTCGCCAGATCAATTCACAATGATGTTAAGCGTTTGGAAACGGCTGAGATTACAGTAGAAGAGGGGCACAAATGTCTGCCACGCGACTTTGTCTGCTTACGTTTGTCTGGCAATTTCAGCGCATGATTGGAGGTTGAAAAAGAAGCCCTCGTTAAATGTATTACTATTACTAGGTATGTTATATCCCAAATCCCCTGCCGGAGGCTCCAATGCGACGCGCCTGTAATGAACGCACACTGATGTATTTACAAGGCAGACAACACGCCAGTGTATAACACGCTACCCCTAAAGGTACGCGTTCACTTAGATCCTAAATTATTTATTATTATATAATAATATTTATCGCAAGAGAAAAATTTTCCATTGCTTAGGAATATATCTAAGAAGCTTGTGTCAAAATTTAAAAGCGGTTGGTTGGTACTTTTCGAAAAATCGTGGTAAACGTCTTTAAAAACACTGTTTTGAGAAAAACGCGTTAAAAGCCTGAAGAAATCTATACACTTAATTATTTTTTTTACAAATACGGGCCTTTCTCCGAAACTGTTTAACGAACTAATTTCAGTTTTTAGAGAATATAATTGAATACATATGCACTTGAAATAAAAATCAATTTTTTCCAAAATGGCAAGTAAATATAACCCCTTAACTTGTAGATGTTTCTTAATTTTTAATTTTGTGTCTTAAGATTAAGTCACTTAGGAGATAGGTTTATTTAAACTTTCTTTTTTAAGTTAGTTGAGTACTTATACTTTCAAAAATCATCATTATATTTCGAAACACTTTTTCTTCCTCTTCCAGCTAAGTTTAAAACATAAACATTGCCTCGTCAGAAGTATACATTTTTATTAAAGACTATTTTACTACTAAAATCGACGCAAAAGACCGCAATGATGCAAAAGATTAATGAAAATATTCGCCCGTATCAGTCCGTCGCTAATGGAGACACCTGCAGGCAGCGTCCATCAGCGTCGCGTCGCGTCGCTGATGGACGCGTACCTTAATAGTGTTTTGTGTTTAAATGGTTGTGCAAATACTTGTTACCTATTATTTAAATTTCATTTAATTAGTTGGGGATAAAGGGTGACAATGGTATTTTTCTATTTGTTAAATTTTATTAAGTCCGTTGCAATTTAAAATAAAAGTGATAAAAAATATTTCTCTTTTAAAAAATAACGAGTCCCAGCATTGTTCGTTGCATGACTTAGAGTACTTAAAATTTGCTCTTTTTCGTTTTCCAATGGCCACCCTGTAGACCTATATTATTTGCTTTTTATCTTGTTTTAGAAATTTTCTAGGAATATTTTTTTACCCAAATAAGTTTTTATATTATTTTATTTGCGGATTAACTTGTTTACGAAAATATCTAGCTACCCTTTTTCGCATAATTATGTCCTACGTGACAAGTAGTTTCAGAAAACCATAATACGCCGTAAGAAATTATAAGAAGTTTCCAAGAATAGAGGTTAAAAATAGCTTTACTCTTAATTTTAAAATATGCAGAAAATTTAGATTGGGTTTATTTTAAGATATATTTTACAATTTTTTAGAAATGGTAAAACAAGAACAAATAAAAAATGTATCTTGATGCCAAACTTTTTACCACAAAGTAAAGCAAATACTAGAAATAATACTTAAATTGCGGTTTAACTTAAAAAGACATGTGTAAAACACCTTACTTTTGCGTGTTTCTTAAGCTGCGTCAAGACTTGCTACAACCGCCACATAGCGCGGACGTTGATGTGGACGGAATTCACGTCGTTTCAAGGGCTTGGCGAATGATTCGCCAGTGATTCAGAGCTTGTCGGTTTGTTGGCGTCAAAGGAACGCCATGTTGGTGAGTTTGGAAGGATGTCTGGCGAATTGTTGCAAGGCTGGACGCGGCCTTATATCAGAAACAATTATGTTCCCTGAAGTAAAACAAATTTGTAAATACTTACCTAAGTTATAAAAGACAAAATTCTGCAAAACAGATATTAATTCTTAAATGAATAACTTTGCTGCGCCGTGTTGGAAATGCGTGCATTCGCCCGTGTCGCGTCATCACTTGTTGTTGGTGGTCGTATTTCAGGTTTTCTTTGTGGTAAGAGGGTTTTCCAAGCTGCTGGTAGGTTTAGGGTATCATCTCTTACGTTAAGTTCACCGCTCTTTTGAATTTCTATGGATTCGCGGATAAGCCTCGTCTTGTAGTGACTTATGTTTGCCACCTGTCTACAACTGTTGAAATCTATGTTGTGTCCTGTTTCTAGATGGTGTTGAAACAGCGCAGATGTTGTTTGCCTATTTCGTATGGCCAGTTTGTGTTCCTCTAGCCTAGCCGAAATTATTTTATTTGTTTGACCTATATAGGGTTGATTGCAGGTGCCACATGAGAGACTATAGACTCCCTGGTTCTCCAATTTTATTTTATCTTTGAGATTTCTTAGCGTAGATCCGATTGTCTGCTGGGGTTTGTAGGCTGTAGTTATATTATTTTTGCGAAGAAGTCTTCCTATTTTGTCCGTGGTTCCTTTGATGTATGGAAGTGTAGCTGTCAACTTGTTGTCCGTAGGCTCTTGTTTTTTGGCTGCATATTGGTTTGTTGCTTTTTTTATTATCTTATGTTTATAGCCATTAAGTTTAAGGGCATTTGTGTTGTTGCGTATTTCATTTTTTCTATTGGTTTCGTCAGTTAATTTCATCATCTGGAGATTAGCGTAGTGGCGACTCCTTGTATTTTTGAAGGATGGTGGTGGACTTGGCATTAAGGTACCTGTGTGAGTTGGTTTCCTGTAGACTGTATATTGTAGGTCGCCATTTTGTGTCCTAGTGACGAGTACATCAAGGAATGGTAGTTTGCAATTTTCTTCAAATTCTACTGTAAACTGGATTGTTTGGTGAATGGAGTTTATATGATTAAGAAAGCCAAGAAGAGTTTCCCTGCCGAAAGACCATACGAAAAATACGTCATCGACGTATCTAATCCATAGTTTAGGCTTTAGGTCAGCTGTTTCTATAGCTTTCTTCTCGAAGTAGATCATGAACAGGTTGGCCACTGCTGGTGAGAGGGAAAATCCCATTGCTGCTCCATCTGTTTGGCGGTAGAATTGAGAATCAAATCTGAAATACGCATTTTTAAGGCAATGTCGTGCAAGTTCGGTCACATAATTTGGAAGACCTTCGTTGTAGTGCTTCATCCACAGGTATGCTAAGATATAGTGACTTAATATCAAATCTGGCAATTATGTCATCCCTGTCCAGTTTAAGTGAGTCCAGTATTTGGGTAAAATGGGCTGAGTTTTTCACATAAGAGTTGGCTGCCTCCGTTAGTGGCTGTAGAATACTTGCTAGATATTTCTCCAGATTTTAAGTTGGTGAGCGGTAGGCACTGATAATCGGTCTTAGGGGAACTATTCATAGACGTTACTTGAAGGCCGCCTTAAGGACGCCTTTCTTAAGGCTGCCTCAACTCTTCCTTACCTTGTCGATTTCATAGTCACATTTTAAACCTTCCTTGAGTAGGGAAGTTCTTAAGGATGAGTTGATTTGACAACATTGTATTACTGTCAAATTTATAACCCCACTTTAGTGTTTTGAGAATTTTGTGCTTACAACGACTTTTTATATTTAAATTTTATTTTTGTTTGTTGAATATATGGGATTAAATTAGATTGTATTTTTGGGTTCTTTGTGTGTCATTTGTTTTTTAATATGTCGGAGGAAAGAAAATTTTATTCCGACAGAGAAAAGCATTTACTTATTAGTTTAGTAGACAATTACAAATTAATTGTGGAATGTAAAAAACTGATGGGACAGCATTAAAAAGTAAGCAAGAAGCTTGGGACAAAATTTGTAAGTCCTATAATTCTAATGATGTTTCCAAGCGCACTGTCAAACAACTTAAAAACTGTGGGACAACATCAAGCAAAAGTAAGTTTCTTTTTTTAATTTTTACTTATCTAATTTTTCTTAACAGTTGGCATAAAAATGCTAAAATTTTATTAGGCAAGTGTTAACAGATTTTCTAGTAATTTTGTTGCTTAACTTTAAGAGTTCAGAATCTAATTGGCCATCAGTTTTAAAATCATAAAATAAAAAGTCCAATACTTGTGAAGTTGGATAGACATGGCCTTATCCTTTTTTTATGTTTACATGTTTTATTTTATCAATGTTTTTATATTTACATGTATATATATTTTTAACAATCATATTAGGAAATTCTGATAACTTTTAATATTACATAATAACTTTTTAACAGGACGCGAAAATCAGATACGGAACGAAAAAATTATATATTAAAAACTGGAGGTGGACCACCACCTGAACCGGAAAATGATCCAATGGCAGAGAGGGTTCGATCTATTGTACCATATATCGACTTGGAAATATACAATCCCTATGATAGCGTAGCAACTTTTCAAAAAAAAGAAAACATTGGTAAGTTTTTTTGTTGCAGTAGATTCATACATATAATATGCCAGTTTAGAACAAATTTGATCTCTTGCCTTTTTTTTTGTTAGCTGAACGAGCCTTGCGCTACTAAAATAAAAACCATTTTTTGGCATGGTCATTTCCACATTGCTAATATCAAATTTACAGTAAAAAATATCCTTTGTTATTTATTATTTAATTAGATAGGGATTTAACCATGCCAAGAAATGGTTTCTATTTATTTACACGAAAACCGTACATCAAAACAAAAAAAAAGTCAAGAGATCAAATTTGTTCTAAACTAAACGAGGATTCAAAAATATATTTTTATTTAGAAAATGCAGTGGCATACCATTTTTTTGCTTAAAACATATTTACCCTAAACCCCATATGGACGACACTGTGCAAGAATTTATTTTTTCACGCAGCAACACCTCCAGCAAAAACAGAAAAAGGGAAAACATAAAACATAACCTTAAATTTTTTCAAGGTATCCTAAGGAGAGGTCAAATACTTCCTCACCTTACAGGAACCCTCAAGGCGTATTTAGGGTCACTATGAATTGAAAAACGATACCTAAGGGTGCCTCAAGTTGTAAGGACGCCTCAAGGAAGCACTATTAATGTTTTATTCTGAGGCACTTCCAAAGTGTTTACTTACACCAAAAACTTTTTTTTTTTTTTTTTTGTGAAATATTAATCGAACTTTTATTAGTTCTGTAGTTTCAAAGATTTAACAAAATATTTGTCTTTATTTTGCAAAAATAAAGCAATTATTGCAATAGTCTTGTAAGAAGTCAAAAAAAGACCTTACAGTTTGTTGAAAGATAATAAATAAGCTAAATCTTGAGGCAAAGGAATTTACCTAATCGACGTATTTGTTTTCCAGGGACTAATTTTTAAAATTTACGAAACGGTAAAGCGTTTTGTAAACAGATTTTAACGTCAAAAACAAAACATAAATAAACACTTAATAAAAAATTAATAACAAAAGAAAATATTACGAAATACCGGGTGTCAACGAAGATTTATTAGAGGAAATCAGACTTGATATGGGTTCATGGTATGAGTAGAGGAGAAATTACGCATTTTTTACTTTCTTGTTACTTCCGGTTTAACCAAAAACGACTTTAATTTTGAATTTTTTAATAAAACACCCAATCTGTTTTATCTTTCTTAGATTTTTAAGACAATTCTATGTCAGATGTGATATTTTAAATGGTTTTGAGCCTACCTGATATTTCTAGAGCCATTTTTATTATTTTGGTTGCCGTAATTGAACGTCATGATTGGACGCAAATATCTATTAACCTTAAGCTGCGTTCAGACTTGCAACAGTTCGAAAAACATCCCTTTAAACAAACAAGCCTATTTGCGCGCTCCTTTGATGCAAAAAACCGACAAGCTCTGAATCACCGCGGAATCATTCCCCAAGCCCTTGGAGCAAGTCTAGACGCAGCATCAGAAGTGGTAATACTATCGCAAGGATTTAGTGACTAATTTAAGAATGGAAATAAAACGACTTGGCAAATTACCATTTTCGAGTCTAACTATTATTTTTAATATGGCCGAAAGTCACCAAAGTGTCAAACGTTGAGATAAGATTGAGTTGTGGCCATCTTTGGGAATTTAATAGTAAACTGGAATTTTTAAAGTAAAACACTTTTTATTATACATTACCAATAAGGGATATTTTAAAAGGTTTTAAGAAAATACCACATTTGATATATCTATCTTTTATAGTTTAAAAAATATGGCCATTCAAGTATAAAATTATGTTTAATTTTCATTATATCTTTAGCTCTAAGCTATAAGCACTAAGTTTTGTGTCAAAATAAAATGACACTATTTTTAGATTTGAATGGCCATATTTCCAAAACTATAAGAGATAGAGATATCCAGTGTGTATTTTCTTAAAGCTCTTTAAAAATATACATATTTTTAAATGGTGATGTAATATACAGGGTGCTCTTTTAAAAAATGGCGGTTTACTATTAAATTCCCAAGGATGGAGACAACTTAATCTTATCTCAACGTTTGACGCTAAATAACTCTTAAAGGAGTGACTTAATTAAAAATTCCGAAAAATCTGTTTTTAGAGCGTGAAATCAATGATCAAAGTATGTGATAAGTATATTTTTATCTATTTGTGTCTGGGAAAAAATAACAGGAGAAAGTCCAAAAATCCCATATTATTTAAATGAATCATGAATAAAGGGCATTTTTACATTGAATAATATATTTTAAGCTTTAAACCTGTGGTAGTAAAAACATACGGCCAGCCAAAATGCATTGTTTTTTATCATGAACAATATATCTATATGTATGTGCATAGAAAGCATAATTTAATATTACTGGAAATTATATAAGATGCAAAAAAAAGGTCCATATTAAACTTATGGTCGTTTTTACCTTAGTATATTAGGTTATTTTTAAATTAGAAATAAACCTAATTAAGGTTTATAAGCTCTATACTAAAAATAAAAGGTTTTTAAGATATTTTAAATTTAACAGCCCAGCTGTCATATGAAAACACGTCCGTGACACGCCACGGGACGACGACGTAACGCTAGGCAAGAATTTAAAAACGCGTGGATGCCGCGCTGCTGTCCCACATTTTTTGTTTTGTGATAGTGTCCACAAAAATTTTAGAAACCAAAGTACTTGTCTTTTTTATAGATGTGTGTTTTGTTAAAAAAAATAAACAGAAGTTTGGTGGGATGCTTGTTGTTAAAGAACTTTGTATAGTTAATGAGTGGTTCAACTAAAAAACAAAACAAGAGAGTTGTGCGCTTCAGCCTGTAGAAGAAAAAACATTTGAGGACCCAATAAAAAAAAATCTTTTAAGTCATGCAAAAATAATTCCCTAATGTTGAGCTAAGTATTTTTCTAACACCCCTTATGTGAAACATACAGAGCTTTATAAGAAAAAAGATCATTACAGTGTAAAATTTAAGAAATCTTTTTTTCAGCTAGTTCAACTTAGAAATTATTGTTAAAATGCCGTGCTACACTACAGAATTCATTGCTTTGTTTTTATAAAGTAAGTACACTTACGCCGAGGGCGAGATTACAATGTCTCAAACTCTTTATGTAATTTACCTTTTTACCGTTTTCCCGTCAAAATGACTTTGATGAATTTTTGCTCGAGAAAACCTACCTCCATTGTGTCGAATACAATGGATCTCCTTATATCTTTTAGGGTAACCACTGAAATTTAAATGCGCTTGAAATTTTTAAAGCAGCGTTTATATTTTATTTGATCTTAGACCGATAGATTCTAGGTTAATAAAGAATTCTTTTGCAAAACACTATACGTTTGCATTGCAAATGTCAATACGGTTTCTACACGCTGTTCATCAGGAAATGTATTGTATACTTGAAAACTATAGGATAAGATATTGGAAGATAGGTAAATAGGGTAGTAAATTGGTAACACATATACGGTGTCCGGAAAATATGTGAACAATGCTTGATTGCAGACCCCGGACGTCGAAATAGGTCCATTCTAAGTGAACTTACCTATGTCCAAAAGTTGTTAATCAACCAAAATACAGGGCTTTAAAGTCTTTTTGAAAAGTCCGCATTTTTTAAATACTTTTAGTAACCCTGCTAGCCGATCTGAATAAAATTTGGGAAACCTATTTCATTCAAATAAGACAGCTTAAGAAGCTTTGCCTAGATTAGTATTATTGGCCCCAGTGGCGTATCAGTTGGCACCGCAGCTAATATTATTAGGAAAAAAAGTACGCCATCGACTTTTTATGAGGTTTTTATATATTTTTCTAAATTAGCAATAAAAGATGCTTCTTTTTAGTCTCTTGTATTTTTCTTCGTATCTCGCTTCGCTTTTGAGAAAAAATTGAATCCACGTTTAATGCATTCAAAACACGTTCATGTTCCTTGTCGCGAAAAATATCATCAAACACTCACCCTTTGCTTATGAGTGGCCAAGTTTTGCAGAGCGGAGCACATTCAGCCTTGAGGGTGTCACATTTGAGAATAACCTTAACTGGCATAAACACATTGTGTCCATAGCCACGCGGCTTCAAGAAAGCTTGGATTTCTTTTTGAGCCACAAAAGTATTTGTCTCCTTCCAATTTATACACTTTGTTTGTGTTCCAAATTCGACCCCCTCTGGAATATTGTTCTCATGTCTGGGAATAATATCTCCTACAACCCTCAGCATTCTTGATGCCATTCAAAAAAGAGCTGTTCGTCTTATTAATGATCCTTTACTACTTGCTCGAAGAGGCATTCCTTCTCTTGCCCATCGTCGAGCTGTGGGAGATCTGTCGCTCTTTTATGGATACTTTTACGGCTTCTGCTCCGAGCGAGGTATCCGGTATGGTCCACTCCTCTTGCAGCTCTCCAGCAGAAAAACTCGTGGGGCCGCACGTATGCATCCCTATACGATCCATTTGGACTGGCCCCGAACTTCTCCATTTCGTTCGTTTTTTTATCCCTAAGAGTTTCTAGACTGTGTGGAACCTACTGCCAGCGGAGGTCTTTCCTTCTTCCCCCAAATCTTCAAGTGTTTAAGTCCCGTGTTAACAAACTTCCTCTTACCTTGCTTAAGACACCCACGGTACGTTACATTTGCCGCCCCTGTACGATCATGTGACCGCCCCGTAAACATGCCGCCTGAGTTGTCTTACCAGCTCACCCCTCGGGCCGGCCCTGGGTATACTTAGATTTTTACACTGACGATAAAGGGCGTGATGGAAAATAAGATACTACATTTATTAGACATTGCGCTAGGGAATTATTTTATTTATTTTTTCTTATCGCCAACACCGTACCGATGAGAACCAAATAGTTCAAAACCAGCAGTTGGTGATCCTAATTGGGTCTAAAGAAAAAATTGTGCAAGGAAATTACAAGCAGTAAGAAGTTGTTTCCTCTTTATTTTTGTAGACTAATACAGATTATGTTGTTTAAACAATGGCTTTTTGAATTTAAAGAAACAAAAGTTTGCTGTAACTCCTAATAGGTACTGGGTGTCCGATTATATTTTGACCCACTTTTGATCGCAAATCTCCTTGAAGCAAATAGCGTTATCAATCTGCGGTTTCTCAAAAGTCATGGATTATTTTACAGTATTTTGTTATAATATCCTCCCTATTTAGTTGTAAAATTTCGTTAACACAAAAACAAAATGGCCGATTTTGGATATAGAAAAACTTTTTATTTTAAATGGAACACCACGTATATCTTCCTACAACTTTAAAAATTGATTCTTTCTCCCTTAGGAAAATGTAACAATAACTATAGTTAATTTATTAAACAAAAAACCTATTTTAAAAACAAGCTTTTATTTAAATGCAATAAAAATAATAGAACAAACTTTTTTTACTTGTAATACAAAAATATAGCGTCATTACACCATCTATATGATACAAAAGGTTGTCGCGAGATTTAAGCACTTATGTTTACTTAGTTTAAAAATAAAAAAGCAATCAGATTAAGTTATTGCAAATTATTTGTTTATCTACTCAGGTAAATTTCGCTGACAAGCTTTTATATTATGTAAATTGTGTAATGACATCATATTTGTAGAGTAAAAGTTTCAACCAAAAACCCTTCTTTATTAATAAAAAATGGTTAGAGTTACTTGGGATACCCTTCAAGATGCTCAGACAGTTTTTATGCGGGAGGCAATAAGGGTGCAAGTCTTTTAGTTTGATTGGGTACCAGATCCACAGGTCGGAGAGAAAGAAAGAGAAAGGTACAGAAAGAGAATTCTAGCTTCAAATTATTCAAAAATATAAGGTAGGTTAAATTAGGGTAGCTGTCGTGGTATAGGAGATCCGTCAGAAAATTCTATATTTTTGTGTACGTATTAAAGATATTACAATACAATTTTCCTTAAAATTAAAATTTGATAGACCACTTAGAATCTGAGTTAAAATAAATTAAAAATTGGATATTTAACATGGATGGTATACGCTACTTATAATTCTGTCTCCTTTTTTTAGTTATAAAAAATAAACTATTCGTCGGATATTTTTAAAAACTAACAGTCTTTTAATCGATTTTTTTGAAGTTGAATAAAAAAAATTAAAGAAAAATTTGACCATTTAATTATTAATAAAAAATGGTTTAAACTTTGACACTTATATATATGCCTACTACCAAGTCGGACAGAAACAGCTTGGCAACGCTGTAAGCGAATACGATATTAGAGAGTTACTGCAAGTTGCCTTATTTAAATAGTGTTTGTACTCATATTTTAAAAGTTATTGCAAATCACATTGACATTAGTAATCATTATAGCAATAAAGGAAAATACAGTACTTATACAGTATTTTATTTAACGGGGTTAGCAGTTGGAAGTATGGTAGTATTTTTTCTCTTTTTTTACATAATAATAGGTATACATTGGAAATAGCAAAGTTATAAGTATTTTCTACTCTTAAAATCTTAAGATTGTGGATAACAGAAGATCAGTATCTAACAATAGATTTAGTAGAACATATACATTTGCATTTCTTTAATGTCACGCGCCCCATATATTTTTGGAATTGATTAATATTAAAAAAATTGAACCGTGGAGTTTAAAAAGTGATGAATAAATACTATATTTTAGAGTGTAATTGACAGATAAAAATTTTAAGATGGCGGCTGTCAGCAATCTTGGAAAAAATTACATACAAAGGGAGGTTTGTGACACATAATTTTAAAACTTCTGACGAGAAATTTACAATCCTAAAATGTAAAGTCAATACTTTTACCTACTACAAAATGGTGGACTTTAAAAAACTACCCAAATACCTGATTTGGATGGCCATATGTCCGAAACTACGTACTAAAAATTAGATATACCCAATGTGATAAATAAAAAATTTTAAAGATCTTTTTATAGAGATACTGGTGATAACAGTACAGGTCAGGACAAAACTGTCTTTTTTTAATAATTGTATATTACCATTAAAAAGATCCTAAAGAGAGCTTGTTAGAAGCTTTAAAATAATTTTGACACAAGACCCCTCTTTTTATTTCTCTGTCAATTACACTTTTAAATATAGTATTTATGCATCAATGTTATATTCCAAATTTTTAAATTGACTCGTTCAAAAAATAAAAAAGGAACATTCAAGAAATTCCTTTTATATGCAACCGAACTAAAAATTAGAAAATAATTTTTCATTAAAAAAAATATTGTCATTTCATAGTAAAAAGCGTGGGGTGCATTTTACTATTTTTTCATAACTTTTCCATCATAGATATTGGCAAATATAATAATTATAACATTTAATATATTAATCACTACGCTTTTTACTATGAAATGACAATATTTTTTTTAATGAAAAATTATTTTCTAATTTTAGTTCAGTTGCATATAAAAGCGTGTTTTTAGTTTTTTAAACTATTAATTATTTTTCATTTTTCAGTTTGTGCTACTCTTGACAAATGGCGAAAAAATTTTTTAGTGAACAAGAGTAGCAAGTTTGAAATGTTCCAACAGATGGCAACCCACTAAAAATTTCTTCTCATTGAGTAGCAAAGTTTGAAATGTTGCCAACAGATGGTAAGTAGCAAAGTTTGGAATGTTTGCCAACAGATGGCAACCCACTACAAAATTTCTTCGTCATTGAGTAGCAAAGTTTGAAATGTTGCCAACAGATGTGCAACCCAGGTGTTGTTTTTATAATATAATGGATTTTTTTCCTGGCGATCCAAAACAAGATAACGGGATACTGTTTGCAGATTATTGCATTGTCATGGGTCATTAATAAGTGTGCAAAGTTTCAAAGAAATCGAATAGCTGGAAGTTGGTTAAAATTAAGCTCAAAGATTCCGTTACATAGATAGCCAGATGGATAGTTACAACCCAAGTTAATAAAGATTACTAATAAGATAAAGGTCCTGAAATTCAAAAAGTGGGGTTTTAAAATTAACTAATGATAAAATATTAAAAGTCAATTTTAAAATTTAATTTAAGATGAGAGCAATATATTTTGTCAAATGACCATCAAATAAATTTAATTTTAAATCTTTACAACAGTACTTTTGTTTTTTAACAGGTGTTTCAAAGAAATATTTTAGAATTAAAAGGCTCTTTCTCTTAAAAAGGATTGCCCCTCATCATATGAATTCCTTAAGTGTACTATGGACTTAATTAACAAAAACAACTGGTTAGTTCTGGTTAGTTCTGGTTGATATTTTAGAATTAAAAAAGTGCTCTTTTTCTTAAAAAAGGATTGCCTCACATCATATGAATTCCTTAAGTATACTGTGGACTTAATTGACAAAAAAAGTCAAAAAAAATTAATAAAAAAATTATTTAAATTTAGACAAACATAATTTAAAAATATTAGGACCCATTATTTAACATACCCGTTCTAAAATCACAAACCTTGTAATAAAAACAATTAGTTTTTGTAATAAGATTTCTAAAAAAGGACTATCAAAATGTATAATTACTTAACAAAATTGTAAATAATTAGAAAAATATATTGAAATTACTTATTGGACGTACTCTATCTAAAATAACGAAGACCAAAATGAGCTCGATTAGTCTTGTGATAAGCCTTGCACAGCAAGTAAACTAGAGATAATTAGGTTATGGATGTTTAATAAAAGATTAGCAAAAAAATATAAAGTTATCAAAAATTAAGAAAGGTAAATCTAAATCATTGACAAATTTAAATTTAGAAAAATTAGGGAAAGTATTTTGAGATGACTTATTAAACGTACTTACTCTATCTAAAAGTCACAAATCCTAAAATAAGATAAATTAGTATTGTGATAAGCTTTCTAAAATAAGCAACCCTAAAATAATTATAAATATAATTTTAGGCCTAAAGTAAGATATAAATTTAATAATTAAAGATTTTAATGAAATTAACAAAATATAATAAATTCGAAAATTTAGAAAATTAAAATTGCCGTAAATGTACAAAATTTGATTTTAATTTTAATATGAAAATTTACAATACAAAAGTAATAAAGAACATATCGTTTTAGATATAACCAAAAGATAAACAAGAAGCCAGATAATATTATATAAAAAACAGTCCGAAAAATAGCAAAATGTTACATTATACAGAAAAATCCTAGTTTTTAATACTTAAATTTAGAAGGGTTATGCCATAGATTTTACGTCTGTTTAACTGTGGACATCTGAACAACAAATTAATGAATAAATAAATAAGATAAGATAGGGGTACTTCAATTTAAACTGTAGAGATACTTTAATTTTAAAGAACAAGGTACTTAAATTTTTAAAGGAATTTACCTAAATTTTTAGGGTATGATTTCACTAAAGATAAAAGATAATATAATTTATATTATTAAAAGGTTAAGATATTAAGTATTACAAAAACAGTGATGAACTCTGAAAAATCCAATGCTTAAGGATCCAAAACGGCGCATGCCAGTATGTGCTCTTTCATCCAAAAACAGGAGACTACTTAAACATAAAAAGTTATTAGACTCTTAAGGGTTATACTCTATAAAGAAAAAGATAATTACTGCAAAGGCTGTGGCATAAAAGAACAATACGGGAATAAAAATGTTGGTTTATTTAATATTTAAAAAATATGAAGAATAATTAACTTATCTTAAAACTGTTTTAAAATCTTAGGAGATACATTAATAGGTGCAATTGAAATTTTATTTTTTAAACTTTTAAAACAAAACAATTCTTCTTACAGTATTCTGCTTTATTTAGTTGCTGTATTCATGGCACGATAAATTGTGATGTACACCATTTACCATTAAAAAAAAAAATTAAAATTTTTTGTTTAAATTTATATTTCCAAAAACAAATAAGCTATAATTTTATCATATTTAAGTTTTTTAGCTAGTGCAAAAAATTAACTAAAAATAGTGGGTTTAAAGATCTCTGTTAAAATGTTAAAAAATAGAAAATTAAGTTTGGATTTTCTGAAAGAAAGTAAAGTATAAGGAGTGTTCTTAGATGGTGATGGCACGTCATATAATAAAACCAATTTAATTTAAAAATAAAATTTGACCAATATCTTTTTTAAAAATAATTCTGACGTGAAATATTCTATAAAAAAAAATCATCAAGTCACAAAACAAAATCCAATTGTTTTTGGTAAAACCAGAAGTTGTGAAAGTTTCGATAAAGAAATAAAAAAAAACTGTTTAATAGCTTACCCGCTGAAACCAACTAAATTAAAGAAAAGAAAAAAATTACAGTTGGAAAGTAATCTTGTGGGTACCCGATATCTTACTTAAGCTTAGTTTTCCAAAGAATTGCACACCTAAATAATAATTGCCTTCTTATTAAAAAATATTAACATGGTCCAATCTTAAGGGATATTTGCAAGAAAGTATTATTTTGTTTCGATAAATTTCTATTATGGTAAAGCCTACCTGCAAAAGTTCTTGGATGTTGTCGAACATAAAAGTACGTATCCACCAACGCAATAAAAAATAACTATTTATTCATAAATTTACCATTAATTGCGTGTGGGGGTCAATTTGAGCCCAGGCGCCTCCTGATGTTACAGTTTTGACAAATATGTATATCGAGTTTACGGGAAGTTCAGGGAGTCGGAACGGATGTATTATTTGTTCCCGACACAAAGATAAGGCATACAATTTTTGTGTAAAAAAAAAAACAATTTGTAAGTAATGCCTTGCTTTAAGGCAACAAGTACAGATTTAGAATAAACTTTTTCTTCATTTGGTATTATAAATATTTTGGGTATTATTTCCAAAGAATAATTACGTTTTTTAGGTTTTCTTTTATTTTTTCAGACCAGATGTAAAAATTCTGTTAGCAATAATTGTAATGAATAAGATAACACATTTTCTTTATTTTAATAAAGTCTAACTACGATACCCATTTTTAAGCGCATATAATTTATTTTCATTAATTTAGGTTAACTTAAGCAAAGTATAAAGTATACTAATTAATTATAAAATTTAGTCTTTTGCCTTTCTCGCATTGCCGTTCCATAATTTGCTATATAAATAATGAGAGTGACTTCAATTTAAATTACATTTAAATGTTTTAATACAGGTATTTCTTTTTCACTTGCAACTTTTTCATTAAATTATATATACATTAAAAAAATGCTTCCAACTAAAAATATAGTAGTTTACAAAAAATTAAAAAAAAAAATGATATTGAATGTTTACGGTTGGGGGGTCTATCTGACTCCCACGCGCCTACTTACGTAATTAAAAACACGCGCCTACTTATGGATTAAGAACCTAGACCTAAAGCACCATATTTTAGTGCCGATGCAAAAATACTAGCTGTACAAGCTATCAGCGTTTATTACCTCACCAGAATGCTATCCCAGGTGTCCCCGGTCGAATTTGATGAAACTGCAATATGTTG
>JACEGR010007862.1:0-43778 GCA_014170235.1 Listronotus bonariensis
TATATCCCCAAACGTTTTCGATTGGATTGATATCAGGGCTTCTTGAGGGCCAAGGTAACAATGAAATGTTATTTTCCAGTAGCCAGTCCGAAACTCTCCTTGCTGTATGGACGGGGCAGTTGTCATGCTGGTATATAAAATTTTCTTGTTCAAATATATTGTTTACCGATGGCAACATAACATTTTGGAGTATGTGTATATAAGCTTGACTATTAAATCTTTCTCGAATACGGTGGCATATGCCTAGCCCTCTGAAAGACATATACCCCCATACATTAACAGAAAATCTTCCACTTGTTTTAACATGTTGGGTATATCTTTCTTCGTACCGTGTATTTTGCGGCCTATACACTCTAATCTGCCCGCTATAATAAGATTGAAAAATCTTCTCATCGGTAAATACTACCCTTTCCCAAAAATCCATACCTTGCGGTAAATATTCCAGTGCAAACCCCATTCTTTGCTCTTTATTCATATCGGTCAAAAATGGCTTTTTAGCAGCTACACTGCTTCTCAATTCCGAATTTTTCCTAATACGATTTCTTGCCGTTCTTACTGTCCCAGGAAAATTAGTTTGGTTGTGTGCTTCTACAGCTGTCTGAAATGGATTGTTTCGCAAAAAATCTATCAGATCATTATCTTGATTTTCGTTTGAAATTTTTCTTCTACCACTTCCAGCCCTTCTCTCCAATGATCCTGTATTTTCCCATTTAGTTCTGAGGCTTTGAATAGTGCTTCTTGGTTTCCCAACTTGCTGAGCTATTCTTCCCAGAGAAACACCTTCTTCGAATAGAGTAATTACTCTCGCCTTCTCTAGTTCATTCATTTTCCAAAATTAAAAAAAGTAAAATAATATAATTTTGAAATGTGTGACAGATAACAATTTGTCAAGTAAGGTATATTTCCAGGTGATCCAGGTACGCAAAAGCCAACATCACACTGGGAAAAATTAGGTGTACGAGATTTTAATTCCGTCACTGTACACAAAGATTTTTTATATTTTTAAATTCAACTTACTTTAAATCTAGATCTCAAACCGGGATGGCCCTATGGCCTCAATATCTGTTATATTTGCATCACTTTTGCTGATTTGGTCCACTTTTATTTCATCCAACAATGGTTTGATTGAGGCACGTTTAATTCTGGTATTCCTCTGCTTTTGGGCTGAGGCCTCAATTGTTCTACTGAGTTTATACACATTTGGCTATGTTTGGATCATTCCTACACGTATACTTTATGTGTAAAGTTAAAAAAAAAAAACAACAAAAAATTAAAATAAGTAAACTAAAAATTAAAATCGATGCTTGCTGTAGCTTTGAATATTCTGAAAACCGTTTGGACATTATTAGAATGCCTCAAATTTTTTGTTCCGTGGTTTTAGTCTGGTATTCAAATACAGATCTGTGTTTGGTATTGGGTATTTGGCAGAATACTTTTTTGGTTTTTGAATAATACTATTTGAATACATCTTTTGAGTATTCGAATACCGGTATGTAAAAGTATTCGAATACCCGATACCCAGTATTCGAATAACGAAAATGTGAATAGCAGTATTCAACACTGATAGTTTAAAGCATTCAATACCGAGTTTGGCAGTATTAGAATACCAAATGTTAGCCATCAGTAATCCCAAGTCAGCAATCCTAAAATTACTAAAGAACTTTTTTGCCTTCAAAATTTTAGTAACAGATGATATTAAAATGACGAGAAATTTACGTAATAGCTATGTTTTTGTTAAGGTAAAAATTTATTTTGCTTAATAAAGATCCCCTATTTTATTTTTATAAGCAGGCGACCAAAATGAACATTTCTGGGAAGGGGGAAAAGATTTCTACTGAGTAAAAATAAAGAAAGTACAGTTTCATAATTTTTTAAAAAATGCTCATTTAGTTGCTAAGTTGGTACAAACACTTTATTTTTATTTTTCAAATATATTGCATTTATTTTTTAACCAATCCCAGTTGATATTTTCACCACAAACCGATTTCAGTATACTGGAAATTTTAGTTATCAAAGTGACTTTTTTAAAACAACTAAAGCAAGCACTTATCAAAACTTAAAAATTTACTACATCATACCTTTTGCTTCCGACAGGTATCGCAAAGTTGAATATTTTTATAGACAATGAAAACTTAAAATAGACTCTTTATTAAAGTGGGATTAACCTTCGGTCAGGTTTGGGCAACCAGACATCAGCGGTTCACCAACACAGATACAGGGTGTCCAGTGCAACTCAACCGACAAACTTTAGGGGTGATTCCACAACTGAAAATAAGAAAAAAACTTTATATAAATATATGTATCAAATGTGTATTAGTTTTTAAACAACGTGGTGCTAAATATTAGAAAAAAAAACATTTTCTTTTAAATTTTAACAGAAGTTCAAAGCTAAGACGTTTAGGACATATGTTTATAAGTGAAGTTATTTTCTTATTTCTTTTGCTGTAAACAAGTTTTGGGCTAAGTTTGTCGTTGAGTTATTGGACAACTTGGCAAAAGTGTAGATAATTTGATTGAAATTGATGAAAACTTTGATGTCTATTATAAACAAACGGTGAGGTTTATCGACCTTAATAAAGAAAATCTTGCCATTTTTTTAAATTTTCAATTGTCTATAAAATGACGCCCCCAGCTTTGCAATATCTGTCAAAATAAAAAGTTATGATGTAAATAAATTTAAGTGCCTTTAAGTGGTATTTAAAAAGAGAGTACTTCTTGCCTTAAAATTTTAGGAATCTGCAGCTTGATTTGTGTGGCAACACAGAATTGGATTGTTTAAAATAATGCACAGGCGAAACCAAAATAAAATTGAAGTTTGACGGCTTGTAACTGAAACTGAGAATGACATTTTGAAAAAAATGTAAATGAAGCTCTTCACCTGATTTTGTCAAGTGAATCAAATTTCAAGTTTCGTATCGATTTTTGAATCACCCTGTATTTAAACTTAATTTAAAGTTCTTTTTTCTCTTCATGAATGACGTTACATCAACACAATGGAAAATATTGTAAAATGGCAATTAATTTCTACTTACAAGAATTTGCATTATTTTACAGTTGTTAAAAAGAAATTTTCAAAAGAGTTCAGAAAGTATTTAAATTAGTACAAGTACTTTAAACTATTATTGCAATATTTCCCTTTAATTAAATAAAACTTATAAAATAATTACCAATTACAGTTGTCAAGGTAAGCAAACGGGTAAATCAATTTAAGTTTGTTATGGTTGGATGTCGCCATAACCACAACAAAATAAAATGCCATAGTAAAAAATCGCACAGGTAATTAATTTAAATTATTTTATTTAAAAAACATGGTTTTGTTTACAAACAACACTAATTTCGGTGTAAATGCCAATATTTAGCTCTTCCTTAATGCCACTAGTTCTAACTGCAACATTATTTTTATTACCATAGAGTTGTGCTATCAATTTTAATATACAGAGTGTTCATTTGAAACTTTCCTCAAGTTATCTTCGAACGAGACAGATTTGAAAATCGTCGAAACACGTCAAGATATTTATTGAGGGGAACGTTTTTACAAAAATTGGACGGCGCCCCTTTAACCCTTAACCATCAGGCCACCACCCTAGAATTCTTAAATGAAAGGCGGGTCGAGTGATACACTTTAAAGCTCCTGACGAGTACTTTATAACCATAGAATATGAAGTCAAGATCTTCACCTATTACAAATGGCGGTACTTTAAAAATTACCTAAATAGCCTGATTTGGATGGTCATATTTCGAAACTAACAAAGTTAGATGTAGTTAATGTGGTATTTTCTTAAAGCTCATTTAAAGATCTTTTAATGGTAAAATAATATACAGGGTTCTTAAATAAAAAAATAGGTACTTTTTCTTCTACCCTGTATATCACTACCAGTATCACCATTAAAAAGACCTTTAAAAGAGCTTTAAGAAAACACCACATTAGGTACATCTAACTTTATTAGTTTCGGAAATATGGCCATCCAAATCAGGTATTTAGGTAATTTTAAAGTACCGCCATTTTGTAATAGGTGAAAATATTGACTTCATATTCTAGGGTTATAAAGTACTCGTCAGGAGCTTAAAATGATGTATCACTCGACCCGCCTTCTCATTTAAGAATTTTGGGGTGGTGGCCCTGGTGGTTAAGGGTTAAGGGGCGCTGTTCAATTTTTGTAAAACGTTCTCCTCAATAAATATATTGACGTGTTTCGGCGATTTTCTCAAATCTGTCTCGTTTCGAAGATAACTTGAGTGGAAAGTTTTTAAATGAACATCCTGTATAATTAATTTGTAAATGTAAATTAAATTGCAATAGAAAAAATATATTACGCCAGAAAGCATAAATTTATAATTTAATCGCAAAATAGAACTACCTCCAAAAAATATCTAGTATTTTTTTTTCTTTTTGATATCCCACGAAGGCATACACCTAAATACCAGAGGACCGTGGGTGTTGGGTTACTAGATGTTTGGCCCATCGTTCTCCCTGTTCCGCCAACGTTGTCCAAAGCACGGCACATGCAGTTATGCATTTCTACAGCACCTTCTAGAAAACGCGGTAGTGCCACCACGATCGTTATTTTTAAATAACTACTACCTAAAGTATATTATAAGCCTATGCAATTTTTTAAGTAAATTCTAAAATAACTGATACCTATTAAAATAAATAGGACAAAAGAAAAACAATTATTTTAGAGCAAGTATACAGTACGCTTAGCTAGAGGAGTTGGGGCCCGGGGCTGAAACTAAAGTCGGGGCCCATACCATTTCACAATTTTTTTTTTTGTGGGAAGAAATTATGAATTTCACTACTTTCTCTTTGCTAACAAAGAAACTTGACAACAAAAAAAATAGGGACATTACCTCTAAATGGGGCTTTTCAACCCCTATATAATATCCTCCCTATGAAGTCAACATCCCACTTTTTTTTCTCAAAAATTCCAGTTTCTAACCAAACCAAATAAACTTACTTTTTTTTCCCTCTTCGGAAGCCCCTTTCAACTGGGGCTTAGGGCTACTGCCTGCTTTCCCCTAGCTTTGCTAGTGCAAGTATACAGGGTATTAAAAACGGTCATAAAAAACGAACACAAAGCCTTCTGCTAAATGCTCACTTTGGCCATACATAACAGCAACAAGCCCCCAGCCGTGTGTCTCGCTAGTAAAATTATTCGTCAACAACAAACAAAAAAACGAATTTAAGTTAAATAAAAAAAAATAACCTTCAATTTCATGTCTTCAAAATTAATACATCGTAAAAAATTTAATTAAACATTTTGGAACATATCATTAGTCATTTTTGGTGGCAATTATTTTAATGTTACGCACTTTAAATTGTACTTAATTATAATTTTATTTTAACCTGACCATAAAACTCTAAACACTTATATTTGTTTTTTTGGCAAAAGGCAATAAGGAATATGAACTTGTATTTTAAAGTTAAAGTGGCTCAAAAAAGTTTCCAATGGGAAAAGTACCGCAGGTTGCGCCCTCTAAGTAAAAATCAGAGTAGATCTTAGTTGTTTATTTTACAAACCCTTTTCCCCCTTAGACGAGTATTGTGACAATAATAGAGACATTTTGCACCTCCTAAAATAACAGACGTTTTTTGGCCTCTTATGGTTATCGTTATTAAACATAACGATTACGGCAGCAGTTTTAGACAGAGATTTTGCAGCCTCTTTTAAGAAATTTATCTTGCATCTGCGCTTTCGACTCATAACCTTATTTTTGCCTGTGGTTCACCGATTTTAAAGTTAACGAAAAATCAGTATTTACTTTTATTCTTTATAAGGTATAAATTGCTATTTAAATATATGCAAACACTTCTGTTGATTTCGTTTTTTAAAGTAGATGCGAACAATACAGTATAAGCAAAACACAAAAAGTAAGATAAGGTTTGGTAGTAGAATAAAAAGAAAGTGTGCCAGATTGTAACATCTAAATTAATTACTGATTTAGAATATCCGTAAAAGTGCAAGTCCGTTTTAATTTCTTAACACTATTTGATTTTTATTACTGCTATAGATTTTTCGCTAATTAGAGCCTAGGTATAAACGTTATTTTAATTAATACGGCAGTAAAATTTTAACCTTTTAAATAATTGATATTAAAATTTCTACAGTCCGGCAACCACGCAGTTTAACAATAACGATAACGGTAAGCTCTTCGGTATTCATCCGTAATTAAAGGAGTCCGGTATGATTAATAACGATAACGGATCATGTTTGCGTTACTGCGCAGACTCAGAATAACGTTAACCACAACGGAATTGCAAAATAAGAGGTGCAAAATGTCTCTAATAATATTAACAAAAATGTTAATAAAAACCAAAACCTTATTAAATTCTTAACGCTCTTAAGCGACTTGGCAACGTTGTTAGCGCCCCCACTGGAATAAATTTAAACTAACTTAGTGAAACATGACATTTATTGGTCAAGTTTTTCTTGATGTTGATGCAGTTAATACCATATTTTTTAAATAATTTTATGATATATTCAATAAATGCAATAAAAAATACAAAATAGAGATAGCCAACAATTTGTGCTAAGTTTTTTGGTGGTTGTTATCATGAATTCCGTTAAAAACACTGCCATGAAGTAAAACGTGCAAAGTCGGATTTGTTATGTCTGCAGTTTAAGTGTAAATATCCGTTTTGTAGCTTATGTAAAGTCACGCCAAACCAGAGACAACAATGAGACGAGTAACTGGTCCTAACAATTTGTCCATTGTATTCATCTCTTTCTGGTTTAACGCAAGTTCCAATAAATATGTCTTTGTCTTTCATCATGGCAGGCTATCGTAGATGGAGCAATCATCGCTTTGCCCTGGTTGCCAAGTTGTTTACAATTTCTGCATGTAAATTTTAATGTCCTTTTTGGCTCACATCTAATTAAGATAAAGAAAATATACCATGAATCGAATATTTTTAACTTGATCAAACGTTGCGCGCAGGCAGTCACGCCGAAATGTTATCCGATATTTGTGTTTGATATTTTTCAATGGCCGATTTGTTTGGACAGTTTGTTTACATTTTCTGTGATTTGTTGTGTGTTTCGTGGTTTTTTACCTTTAATTGGACTTTGAATATTGACTTTTATTAGTGATCACAGTGTATATATTAAATTTGTGCTTTTCAACAGATAATTTAAGGTAATGTTGACACATCTGTAAGAAAAATCTTTATAAAGACCAAATAAATGACATTTTTAATTAGTGTGTGTAATTATTGAACTAAATCCCAATATTTTATATTAATAGGAAACAAAACAAGTAGCTAACATTAAGGGCAAAAATAACACAGCTATATAATTTGAATTTGGCGGGCAAACGATAAAGTCGACTCACGCGCCATCTGCGTTTTCACCTTCCTTGAAGACAGTACTAGAAGTGCCCAGCAGCTATCTCTCTCTCGGATAATTTATTTACATTTAGTTGCTCGTCTCATTGTTGTCTCTGTACTACCCATCTTTAAAATATTTTTTCCTTAAGCTTTATATTAGATAATTTTGCAATACAAACCTATTCTTAGGTTTTTTTAATGTCTGTTACTCGTATTCTACTGTATGCGCCTTTTATTAAGATGACGTAAAACTTTTATTACTTTAATGTCTTATGATTTTATATTGGCATGATGCCTCTTGCAATTAACATACCTTATTACGTTAAAAATTAGCATTTAGTATTATGGACTATGACTTAATATTGATTTAGAAACGGTCATAGCAGTATTTTTACCAAATCTCTGTTAAGAAATGAAAATTAACCTTATACATTAGTTTTAAACAAGTTTTAATTGACAGTATGGCACACTTTCATAACATTTTGCAATGTATTCCGACTGGTCGACATTTTTAAGCAACTATGCAGAAAATATTTTATATAGGGTGATCTATATTTTTTTTTATTTAATTTTTACAAAGAGCTTAAAAATACCTATGTGTGTTATGACTTATTTTATATTTATAAATTAAAATTTTGCATAAATTTCACTACCTTAAATTAACTTTTTTTTGTTTTATCTTTGGACAATCCATGAATGCCGGGAAAGCCTAAATACTAACGTACCGTGGAGTGCTCTTAAGCAGGGTAAGAGGAAGTTTGTTAACACGGGACTTAAAAACTTGAAGATTTGGGGTAAGGAAAAACCTCTGCTGGCAGTAGGTTCCACAGTCTAGAAATTCTAGGGATAAAAGAACGAACGAAATAGGAAGTTCGGGGCCTGTCCAATTGGACCGTATAGGGATGCATACGCGCGGCACCACGAGTTTCTCTGTTGGGAGCTGCAAGAGGAGGGACTATACTGGATAATTCGTCGGAGCAAAAGCCGTAAAAGTATCTATAGAAGAGCGATAGATCTCCACAGCTCGACGATGGGCAAGAGAAGGAAGTCTTTGAGTAAGTAAAGGATCATTAATAAGACGAACAGCCCTTCTTTGAATGACATCTAAAACTGCTGCCGTAATCGTTATGTTTAATAACGATAACCATAAGGAGGCCAAAAACGTCTGTTATTTTAAGAGGTGCAAAAATGTCTCTATTAACCCGGAATATTTATCATATTTTTATTGCATTTTTTTAAACACAGTAAATTGAAAAAAACATTTTAGCAAGTTTTGCTTACTTTAATTTATTAGAAGTGTGGATATACCCATAATGTTTACCTATTTACTAAATGATGTCAAAACTAAAATAGCCTATTATCTCTTTTATATAAAATATTTTCAATTAACACTTTTAAAAGATGTTTAGGTAATAAAAAGTTGTTTTGATGGTACCCATAAATTTTATGGGTACTATTAGCTAAAACATTTATTATTTTAACGTCTCATTAGGTGCTAATTTAAATAATTTTAAAGGTTTTTTTTCACGTTTCTTTTGATTATTTTCTTAACCACCATCACTCTGTTGTGCCGTATTTTTTTTATTATTTACTTTTACTTTACCGCATATTTTGTGCATTCGACCAAGATTCCTTTCACTACACATTATTTCTGTGGCTGCATAACTCAATAATTTTTTATTTAAAGTTTACTAATAAAATATATTTTTTTAAAATATTAGGTATGCTGAAATTATAAAAAAAAAATTATTTAGGCGACATATTGACATAGCCCGTTTTAACATTTTGAATATGAACTGTTATTTTTATAGCAAATTTGTGTTATTAAAACATATAAAAAGAGTTAACTCTATTTTTTAATTATACGCAATTGATCCCTTTTAAATTAAAGGCATTTTTTCAAAAGTTCTTTGTTATATCACAAAAAGCAAGAGACTAAAAAACCTACATTATCTCCCCAAAAATAGTGTTTTTACCTTTTTAGGACAAGCACTTATAGTAGGTAGCCCAAGATGCTAACTGGGGATTTACTTGAGCGTCATAGAGACCTATTGGGTTGCAAAGCTTAGAAGATAACCAGTTCCGTATTAACCATTAGGCTGACTAGGCTACAGCCTAGAACGCCATGAAAAATAGGCGCCAGACAGAGGAGTAATAGGCGCTAGACAGGAAAGTTTCAAAAAAGTTTAGGTCGGGTGGGGATTTTTGGTGACTAATTTCTCTGTGAATAAGGTGCTTTGAAAGAAAATAGGCGCGAAAAGGAAGAAAGTACCTTTTTTGCTTTTATGGTAGAAAATAGGCGCTCCAGGAATTCTAGCCTAGGGCGCCTCAAACAGTTAATACGGCCCTGATGATAAGAAGAAAAAAATTGTATATCATGCTATACCTTCTTATCGGCGGAGGAACCGGCTATAGATTTTTAAATATGTCAAAAAATACTTATTAGTATTTCGGCTTGTGAAAATCGTTCGTATCGTATTGGATTGTATATGTTTCGTAATGCATGAATTATTTTCTTCAAAATAAAAAAAATAGCCACAGTCGAAAATGTCAAAATAAAGTTTTTTTACAACTTTGTAGCCCTCCGCTTTGTTTACGTCACTCTTAAATTGTAATTAACCCACCCTATCTTTAATAAATATATAAATATATATATATATATATAGATATATATATATATATATATATATATATATATATATATATATATATATACATATGGCAATTTTATAAAGTCTTAAATTCTCGCATAAGAGGTTTCTAAATGACAATGATATAACCTGGTAGAACTCAGTGCAGTCGTTTCTACCAGGTCATGTATTTGTTTTCTTTTCTTTGTTTGTCATTTAGGAGCCTCTATGCCCAAGAATTTAAAACTTTTATTAAATTGTTTGATTCTAAGGCTCAAGAACATTACTTTCTTATATATATATATATATATTTTTTGTTCTCAATAATATTGGCTTTTGTGCCCATTGTGCGCCACTGGCTTTTATGCAGTTTTACATTTTTCCTTTAAAGCAACTAAAAATACAACTTTTTTGATAAATTTTTTGTATCAGGCTTCGTATTTAAGATACTTAAAAACAAACAGACCTTTGAGAAAAAATATTTAACTCTCATAAACGTATATCAGAAACGTAGCAAATCCGACATATGTTTGTAGGAACTTTTCTTGTTTGGTACCGTAGTTAGAAAATAGCCCTATATTTTCATTTGGAAACAAGTCATTTTTAAGCTACCTTACATTTAACCTCAAATATTTTTGTTTTTTACGATCGGCCGCGTATACGGGGCTTATATTTGGTGAAGGGACTAACCAGAACTAACCTGGTACAAGGTATCCTCCGGTATATTAATCTGCCACGCTGCCGCTGTAGTAAAACCCGAAATTTTAATAATTATGTTAAAACACGTGTCACTAATTACACCTTTTTTTTATGTCAAAATTAACTTATGTACTTAATTCCAAAGGCTTGTTGGACATTATTAAATATGTATTTGAACAAAAAGTAATAATTATTTGCTTACAAGAGTTATGTAACTTTTAGTAAAAGTACAAAGTTAATTAAAACAATGTTATGCCAATGGGTTAAGTACTTTAATTGACAGGTTGATGAGTAAGTTCAAGGCAGTATTGCAAAACGCCCTGTTCTGATTAGTTTATGCAAAACAAACAATAATAAATGTAAAAAAACAATCACAATAAAAGCATTGAACAAAAAAGACACAAAGAAACATTTCAGTACAGAAATATTTGCATTAATTTGCACTTGTTGCAATGTTCTTGATATGCAAGGAAGATCTTTTTATATTGGAGAATGTGTGTTCTAATATAGAGGGTATTTTAGAAAAAGAAACTGATTCTTAAGAATACCTTATTATTGTAGTGCGGTTTTTTTGACATTAGCTTGTAAGTTTGGAACGGCTAACCTTTAAAAGGGGCGTTGTTGATTAAAGAATCAAAGGAACTTTAAAACAAGGTGCTTTATAAACCCTCTTTTTATTAAAAAAAAGATTGACAGTACGCTCTTGGCACTAGCCACTAGGTGACCACAAACATTTTTACTTACGTTTTTGTATAACCTTATGGTTTTTAAAATTTTTGTATTTATTTTGAACCACCTCGTATAATAATGAGACACTATTTTTGCAAATACTTGCAAAAAAAGTAAAAACTTGAAATTGGAAGCCAGGTTTATAAATATTAGAATTATTTTATTTTTATTACATTGCTTTAAAATGCTTACATGCCATCAAAGAACCACATAAGTTTAATTCTAATGAAAATCAGCTGATATGCAAATTTCACTTATTTTATTACTGCTGATGAGATTTAATAACTGTCGAACATGCTTTTTAATTTATGTAAAAACCAATATTTAAAATGCCAATAAAATGCCATGGTTAATTTTTTTAATGTCTTAAAAATACATATTTTTTTATTTTACTTACGTATTTTCAGCAATTTATATTATCGCAACCGCAAAATCACTTAAGCCTACTTTTTTGGATTAAATTTTTTTATGAAAATCTCTTTCTAGGGATATATTACAATAGAGTAAAATACAGTACATTTCTTGAATGTTCCCCTTCCATTTTTATTTTCTGAATGGATCAATTTAAAAATGCAAAACTGTGGGATATCAAACTGATGCTTCAATTTCTATATTTTAGAGTAAAATTAACGAAGGAAAACTTTGAGTTGGCGGCTTGGGAAAATTATAAATAGAGGAAGGGATCTTGTGGCACATTATTTGAAGCTTCTAATGGTAGGCAAGAAAGTCCAAGAGGGGATTTCGGGATTTACGACAGATTAATATACAGGAGGATACCTTGTACCCGGTTAAGTACCTCCACCAAATATGAGCTCCGTATACAGGGCCGATTATAAATATCAAAAAATATTCATCAGAAATTGTCGAGCGCGTCAGATTAAGATAGGGTAAATTAAATACATGTCAAACAGTGTATATTTCACTAATCTGACAATTTGAAAGTGACGAAAAGAAAACAGAGGGCTACAAAAAAACACAACATTTTCCAACGTGGCTATTTTTTTATTTTAAAGAAAATAATACAGGGATATCAAAAATATTTAATCCGATACGATCCAAACGATTTACAAGCCGAAATAATATTATTATTTTTTGACAAGTTTAAAGGTCCATAGCCACTTCCACCAATGATGAAAAGGTATACATTATATATAATAATTTTTTATTATTATTTAAGCTTTCAAATCAATAGGTCTCTGTGACGCTCAGATCCCCATTTAGCATCGTCGATTCTTCTACTAGTAAAGACTACCTTATAACCCTAGATTATAAAGTCTAAAATCCTTACACGCCACAAAATTGTGATGTTTTAAAAATTACCTAAATACCTGATGTCGATGGCCATTTTTCCAAAACTAATAAAAATATACCTAATGCGGTATTTTCTAAAAGCTCTTTAAAATTTTTTAATGATTATGATACTGGTAATAATATACAGGGTAGGACAAAAGAATATATATTTTTTAATAAGACACCCTGTATATATTTATCACCATTAAAAGAACTTTAAAACATCTTTAGGAAAATATTACATTAGGCACATCTAACTTTATTGGTTTGGAAATATAGCCATTTAAATCAGGTATTTAATACCTATCAATATGTAAAATTTAGCCAATTTTGTATAAAAAAATTATTATTGTCCCTAAAACTACAGCAAAAAATTTTACTTCTATTCGTAATACTTTTGAAATTATTAAAAACGCACATTTTTGACAACCTCATAAACTAATTCTTGCCTTGTTTGTAGGTAATTTAACAAAACCTATATTTCATATTATTTGAAATTTTATGATCCTTTTAAATACAATTTAAAAATAAATATTAAAAAATATAGTTTATTGTTTTTATTAAACCCTAAACAATGTGGTTTCCTTTAAATGGCTTTCCTGTAAAATTTTAAATTTTGAGATATGACTTTTCAGTATTTTCAATGCCAAAATTTTACTTATTATATTACAGAAGATTTAACTGAAATTTGGACATTTTTATTTTAAATGCAAAAATATATATGTAAATACCAGAAATAAAATCAAATTCTTTTTTAGTGATTACAATGTACCACATCTCCTAAGGTAGGCACTCCGTAAAAAAATTTTATTTCTGTTTTGATTAATTATATAATAAGATAACTTAAAAAAGTCATAAATGTTATGTAGTTTTGTTTTAAAGAAGCTGATCGAAGTTAGATTAACGAAAACTTTTGTTGTACGTACTTGAGTGTATTGTTTTACAAAATTTTTAATTTGTTAATGTTAATTTTAAACTGAAAAAATACGTTAAAAGTTGTTATCTCATAAAACCGATGTTAACTCTATTCTACCAACATATATATATATATATATATATATATATATATATATATATATATATATATATTTAATATTCCTAAAAATTAGTATTTTAAATAATTTTAACTTACGTATTTCCGCAATTGCAAAGGAAAACAACCCTATAACCCACAAAGCTCGCATCACATTTTTCATCGTATTAATTTAACAAAGCTTCTTTTAATCCAAATCGTACCAAATCTTTAGTAGTACCCGGCCACCGATATACCACACTACACTATTGGTACCCACTGTCCAATTAAGCGTTAAGAGAGACAATACAATCAAGTGATCAAGTTATAGCATACCAAAGTAGGTACCGGTACGACTAAAAAGTACTGCAACAAAATAATGTTCAAAGGCTTAAAATTGTTTTTATATCAGTCATTGGAACCTTGACAATGGTTTATTTATTTTTTATTGTTATTTAAGTGGAAGAACCTGTCGCTGTCGTGGTCATCTGCATTTTTTTTTTAAATTGATGTAGAAGAAAGAATATCTATGCAATAGAATGCGACTAGGATACCGGAAAATTAATATAACCTTATTGAGAGTTTTAATGTCGGAAGTAGTGGTTAGGAAGCACAAATGCGAGAAAATTGTACAGGATGTTTCCAAAGGACTGTAATTGGATTTTGAAGGTTATTATTTAGCTAAACATGCAAAAATTCCATCTCTGTAAATTTACTAACATAAAAGTATCATTAAACAACACAAGCTTTCTAAAAATACTTTTACAGTACCAGTAATGGAGAAATCCATTAACTCGCAAATTCTTAGGTATTTAGAAAAACATAAAATTTTACATGACAGGCAATACCGATTTTGTCACAAAAGATCTACAGCAGATCTTCTTTCCTTCGTTTCCCACAACTGGAACAAGTCTCTTGAGTTTCTAGGTGAGTCCCAGATCGTTGCTCTTGATATATCTAAAGCTTTCGACCAAGTCTGGCATGACGCACTTCTTAATAAACTTCCCTCCTACGGTCTTCCAACTAAACTCTGCTCTTGGCTCTCCAGTTATCTTTCTAATCGACGTATATCAGTCATTGTTGATGGCCACTCTTCAAGCTTTCACGAAATTAATGCTGGAGTGCCTCAGGGTTCAGTACTAGCACCAACTTTGTTTCTTCTTCACATCAACGACCTTCTTTCTTCCACAACCAATCCCATTCATAGTTATGCTGACGATAGTACCCTTCACTCCCACTTTTCAGGTTCCCAAACCAATCTTTCAACCCGACTTGGAAAGCAAACGCAGGGCGATGCAGATATCTCTTTCACAGGATCTCAATTTGATATTGGATTGGGGCGCCAAAGATCTCGTTCATTTAATGCATCCAAAACACAATCATGTTCCTTGTCACGAAAAAATCCTCAAACACTCATCCTTTGCTTATGAGTGGCCAGGTTTTGCAGAGCGGGGACACATTTAACCTTGTGGGCGTCACATTTGAGAATAACCTTAACTGGCATAAACATATTGTATCTATAGCCACCGCGGCTTCAAAAAGCTTGGATTTCTTTTCGAGCCAAAAAGTATTTTTCTCCTTCCAATTTGTATGTGTTCCAAATTCGACCCTCTCTGGAATATTGTTCTCATGTCTGGGGAATGGCATCCCCTACAACCCTCAGCATTCTTGATGCCATTCAAAAGAAGGGCTGTTTGTCTTATTAATGATCCTTTACTTACTCAAAGACTTCTTTCTCTTGCCCATCGTCGAGCTGTGGGAGATCTATCGCTCTTCTATAGATACTTTTCGGCTTCTGCTTCGACGAATTATCCAGTATAGTCCCTCCTCTTGCAGCTCCCAACAGAGAAACTCGCGGTGCCGCGCGTATGCATCCCTATACAGTTCAATTGGACAGGCCCCGAACTTCCCATTTCGTTCGTTCTTTTATCCCTAGAGTTTCTAGACTGTGGAACCTACTGCCAGCGGAGGTCTTTCCTTCCCCCAAATCTTCAAGTTTTAAGTCCCGTGTTAACAAACTTCCTCTTACCCTGCTTAAGACACCCACGGTACGTTAGTATTTAGGCTTTTAGCCTTCGTGGATTGTCCAAAGATTACAAAAAAAAGCTTTCTAAAAATACTTTTACAGTACAAGCTTTTCTGAAAATACCACTAATACTATTTTAATATACAGGGTGCTAAAATAATTAGCACTATTGTGTGTGTGTGTTAAGTACACGCCCTGTATGTATTACAGAAAAATATTTGTATTTAAACAACAATACTTGAGGCGCGTTTGTGGCTGCTCCGGTTGTATCGGCAACGTCGATCTCCGGAGTTAAGCAGTGAGTGCGCGCCCATAACTTGGATGGGTGACCGGCGTTGTCGGTTTTGGGCAAACGGCACGCGGTGTTCTGCTCGGGGTTGAACGAACGGACCGAGCAGCAACCATCCAGTTATGGAATGAATGGTGTGTGAATGGGAAGGAGTAGAGGTCAAGGTACAATAAGCCTTCAGGCTGCACCACCTAGGGGACGGTCGTCGGACCTGGGTGGGATGACCCCGAAAGGGCAGAAAAAAAACAATACTTGTATACCTAATATAAATTAAAGCAAAATAATACTTGCTTAATATGTGGTTAGTTCTGGCTGCAAAGATGTACAGGGTGGCCCATTTTCATTGACCTTGCAGGGTATGGCGAAAACTAAAAGAGATAGAACAAATCTGATCGCACAATTTTGATTTTAATTTTTAAAACAAATTCAGTGGTAAAAGTAAATCATGACTTACTTAATTTGTTTTGGAGATACAGAGTGTTTTTCAAATTTTGACAATTTGGCCAGGCACTTGTAAAGCTTAGTTCATAAGCTTCGAATGCGATTTGCGAATTGCAATCGTGTTCTGATTGGTCAATTTGTAACGAAACATTCGAAAGTCGTTACAAATTGACCAATCAGAACAAGTTTCGCAATTTGATCGCATTTCGCAAGCTTATGAACTAAACTTAACTTGCTTGATATTAGAGATGTTTTGAAAAAATATAAATTGAAAAGTTGTGTGGTGAACCTATATTTTTTCCATTGACTTTGATTTTAAAGTTATAATACAAAGTTGTATTTTTATAGGGAACACTCTGTATATTTTATCACCAATAGAAAGGTCACCTTAAAAGCTGTAAAAACTACAACATCTAATATATTATATTATATATTTGTCATAGTTTTGGAAATATAGCCATCGTCGGGAGTTGGACAATAAAATGGCATTTTTATAAAACACCTTGTATATTCTTTGTAACTTTAGTTCGTATATCTATTTTTTCTTAGGTTTAAATGGTCATATTCCCAAAACCATAAGTAATAAACATATCAAATGCTGGTAATTTTTTAAACTTCTTGAAATATCTTTGCAATTGTAATCTAATATACAGGGAGTTTTATTTAAAAAATTATGATAATGCCAATTTCTTCGAAATTATTAAGAAAATACATACATCAAATGCCGTACTTATTTTAGCTTTTTAAAGAAAGTTTTCAATTGATGATAATATATACAAGTTTGTGTTATAACTTTAAAATAAAATCAATAAAAAGAATATAGGTATGCCACTGAATTCTGTAAAAATTTTCCTATTTACATTTTTATTATCTCTAATATCAAACGAGTTATAAGTGCCAAATTAACAAAATTTGAAAAATACTCTATCTCCAAAATGAATCAAGTTGGCCATGATCTACTTTTTACCATTAAGTTTATTTTAAAAATTGAAATCGAGATTGCGCAATCAGATTTGTTCTATCTCTATGTTTAGTTTTCGCCATACCCTGCAAGGTCAACGAAAGGCGCCACCCTGTACCTCCTAAATAGTTTTAAAAAACCATGGGGTTCTTTGAGGGGTTTTTGTCTATTTTATTTCAAAATAATATTCAAGATTATGGGGGCAATAGGGCTGAGCACACTTAGCTATTTAGTCACTATACCCTGGGAATATGGCCGAATTACGAAACCTCTCTCTCTCTCTTTCTCTCTATTTTTTTCTTGGTTTTGGTCCCTTCAGGTCCAATCCACCACTCTCCCCCTTCCGGACTATGCTTTCCAGGGCTTCGTCGGCGGAAAATCTGGATAATCGAGCTCGCAGCTCCCAGAATTCAAAAGAAAACAAATAATTCAACAATCGTTGCAATCCATAATTGTCGGCTGTCAAACCAGATCTGCTACTGGTGTTACGTATAACCTTCACTTTCACTAGTGACAGTTCCCATGGCACGCCCATCTATTTCCCGCCATTTGAGAAATACCTCGTGTTCACCACCAAACAGGATACCATCAGCTTATAGGAATCTTTGCTCACAGCCTTAGATCCAGAAGAAAGATGCCGTCAATTTAGCGTGAATCTTACCTTGATCCCGAAGAGTAAAAACGTTCATGCGGCACTCTAGCCGCCACTCGGGAAAAACTTGCGATCCTCTACACGTTCGCACTGTTTGGAGGTCAAACAAAGAGTCCAATTACAAAACCGCGGGTGTCTGCAAGAAGGACTATTAGCTAGTTCACACAGACGCGAAAAACGAATTGCGAAAGCGAATATTTATTTTTCCCTCAATAACCCTGGATTACCGTCTCCAAGATCCTAATGGTGCGTCTTGAATTTGTTACATCCTACATATTATTATCCGGCATTTTTGTTTTTACCCAACGATCAATTAATTTTTTGGTATAAAACTTATATTATCTGGTTTTAACATTGAATAAAATAAATTATTAAATAATATGTTTATGTTTTTGGTAATTTATTATTATTTTATTTCGATAACTCTTTACTCCGTTAACTTTATGATTGACTCTGACTGTTAATTAATTTTTTAAACAGATTAGGGTATTTTGTAAAAAAAATATAATTAGTTACTTTAATTATGTAAAATAGAATTATGCATAAAATTATTACACTAAAACCTAATTATTATGTAATTAAAATAATAAAGTACTGGAAACAACCCAAAAGCTAAAATTATATATTTGGACAAGTACCTTTGGACAAACCACGAGAGCTAAAAGCCTAAATACTAAAGTACCGTGGGTGTCTTAAGCGAGGTAAGAGGGAGTTTGTTGACACGGGACTTAAATACTTGAAGATTTGGGGAAAGGAAAGATCTCCGCGGGCAGCAGGTTCCATATTCTAGAAACTCTAGGGATAAAGAACAAACAAAAAAGGGGAAGTTCGAGGGCCTGTCCAGTTGGACCGTATAGGGATGCATACGCGCCGCATTACGAGTTTCTCTGTTGGGAACCGTGAGTTGGAGGAACTATACTGGACAATTCTTCAGAGCAGAAGCCATGGAAGTACCTATAAAAAAGCGATAAATCTCCCACAGCCCGACGATGGGCAAGAGAGGAAGCCTTTCTGTAAGTGAGGGATCATTAATGAGACGTATAGCTCTTCTTTGAATGGAATCAAGAATGCTTAGGGTTGTGAGGGGACGCCATGCCCCAGATATGAGAATAATATTCCAAGGGAGGTCGGATTTGGAACACACATAAATTGTATAAATTTGAAGGGGAAAAGTACTTTTTGACTCGAAAGAGAAATCCCAGCCTTTTTGAAGCTGCCATGGCTATAGATACAATGTGTTGATGCCAGTTAAGGTTATTTTCAAATGTGACGCCCACAAGATTAAAGGTGTCTTTGCTCTGTAAAACTTGGCCGCTCATAAGTAGAGGATGAGAATTTAATGACTCTTTTCGCGACAAGGAACATGATTGTGTTTTGGATGCATTAAAATAAACGAGATTTTTGGCGCCCCAATCCAATATTAAATTAAGATCCTGCGAAAGAGAAATCTGCATCGCTCTGCGTTTGTTTTCCATTTTAGATTGAGTGATGGGTTTAGGAACCTGAAAACTGGAGTGAAGGGTACTATCGTCGGCGAAACTATAAATGGAATTAGTTGTGGACGAGAGAAGGTCGTTGATGTGAAGAAGAAACAATGTTGGTGCCAGGACTGAGCCCTGAGGCACTTCAGCATTTACTTGGTGAAAACTTGAAGAATGGCCTTCCACAATCACTGATATACGTCGATCAGATGAGATAAGTAGAAAGCCAAGTACAGAGTTTAGTTGAAACACCATAGGAGGGAAGTTTATTAAGAAGTGCAGCATGCCAGTCCCGGTCAAAAGCTTTGGATATATCAAGAACTGCGATCTGGGACTCACCTAGAAACTCAAGAGACTTATTCCAGCAGTGTGATACGAAGGAAAGAAGATCTGCTGTAGATCTTTGTGGCGAAATCCATACTGCCTGTCATGCAAGATTTTGTGTTTTTCTAAATACTTAAGAATTATATGAGAAATATATTTTTCATTACTTTACATAGAACTGATAAAATTGAAATTGGTTTATAGTTAGATGAAAGAGATTTAGATCCTTTCTTGGGAATAGGTTGAACAAGTGCAGCTTTCCAGCTTTCCGAAAAGATACCTGTGTCGTAGTAGATTCGTAATACACGTCATGCCAGATCAACAGGTTTAAATGGACTTTCAGTGTGTTAAACACTATGTTTCGTTCACTTAAAAAACAAATACAGAACTGACAAAGTGGCATGATAATGTGTAATTTGTTTTAAAATATTTTTTAATAAACTGAGAATAAATAAAAACAATTTTTTCAGATAATTTAACCAACCCTGTATCTTTTACCGTCTGCAAGATCTTAATTATGCCATGTGAATTTGTAACAGTCTGTAAATAGGTATTTCTTTAAAAATGGAGCAAAGATTTTATACAGAATCAGCTAAATAACATACCACATAGGCAATGTGAGGAAAAAAGACAATCTAACCTGAATACCTGCATGTAAACATTTCTAATTGGATTAGTCACATAAATCCTTTTTTGTTGCTTTAGGTACTGGCCGATATTCCAATATAGTTAGACCCATATTTATTTCATTCTAAAAGCGATGCCGCCAAGTACACAAAAAATGATAAAGCAAATAAACCCTTTTGTGAACAATGATTTATTGCAGCAAAAAATATTCAACCCGACGACTACGCCACGCGTTACAGGTTTTATGGTACGCCAGAGACGAAATAAGAGGATGTTTTTTAAGTACGTGATACGTGTTTTCGCAATATTTTTATTTATTTATCTAAAAAATATGTAATCAGGCTCTGTCAGAGGCTATGTGCTTTCGAAAGGTTTATTTACTTTATCATTTTTGTGTAGGGTAGGGCGGGGCTAGTTGAGCATAGAGGTAAGTTGGGCAATCCAAATATATCAAAAACTATCGACCGTACGCAAACGCATCAAATAGCGTAAAGAAGGGGTTGCGCAAGAGGAACACATCGCGCGACCGCCAGTGGTGACGCGGCGATCGAGAAAAGTACCCCCACGTATTGTTTATTTTGTGATTAAAAAGTATAATAATTTTCAGACAGAATATTTCGTCTGTAATAGTTAAATAATATCCTTTTTCAATCAGGTAAGTGTTAATCTTTAGTAAATTTATTGCAGTTTTGATTTTTATAAAGATACTGAATATAATTCTATCCGTTTTTAATAAATTCACTTTTGCTTTAAAATTTCAGGTTGGGGTTAGTTGAGCTACAGTTGTCCACCTAACCCCACGATTTTAACAGAAGTATAAAATGATTTTTATTTTTTTAGGATACGGACTTATAAAGTTCGACTACTAGAGGTTCCTATACTACTCAAGACTTATATGAGGCTGCATCCCGTACAAGCAACAAAAAAACGAGCTTGACCTATCTAATTCATAAATTTTCTCCGGAAATAGTTCGACCATGCCCAAAGGCTGGTCCAAGAAAATGAGCCAAATCACTGACAAATAATATCTATTTAATATATTTTTTTAAATTATATCAGCAATATTGATAGTTGCATATAAAGTCTGTTAAAGCCTGTTTATTAATAGAAAGTCTAAATGCTTTAATTAATGCTATAATAAAGTTAACTTGGAGTTGATGTTTTGTTGATTTGATTTTTAGTTTTTAACCAAATAAAAAATTACTTTGTTTTGTTTTAAATGAAGATTTAGACTCCTAAATGTCTTAAATGTTTTTTTTATGATTTGTATAAGCTATGTTAATAATAATTATACAAATATTCAAGAGTTTAAATTCAGTAGTTAGGCTAAGATAGGTACGTTGCAGTTTTATTGATGAGATTTGTTGTTTTGTGACTATAGGATTATAAATATAAAAGCAAATTGTCAAAATGTATTTTTATTGTAAACCTACCTAACATTAAACCTATAATTTGGCTGTACTTTCTAAGTGCTCCACTAGCCCCATACCCTTGCTCAACTTACCTCACCTATGGGGTACGTTGAGCATACCTGACTATCTACATTAAAATAGATGTAGCTCCTTAATTTAGCTTACTAAAAGAAGTTACTATGGACACTATTGCTAAGGGATAAATTGCCAATCCATCAGTATGCATCATAGGCCATTAAGACATATTGTTGAGGAGCTATAACCGATCAAGTGAAAAATTGCTCAACTAGCCCCGCCCTATAGCATTAAAATTAACTCGTTTTTTAAGATACAGGGTGCAATGAATTTTTTTCAAAAGTAAAATTTTCCTTTTTATTAAATTGGTCATTTCAAATAAAAATAATGCAGTTAAAACTGTTATCAAAATACACCTGAATAAGGTAAGTTTCCCTTACTATTATGGGCAAATCGCGAATAATTTTATTCTTGCAATTCACAAAATACATTGGTCTATTCAACATACATCGTTTCCTATAACATGCATTCTGCATTTATAGTGCATTTTGTTTATTACAAAACAAGGTTTTCCACAATTTTATTATTTTAAACCATGTATGCCACAAAACTATTTTAAATAATTCTTCGATTAAATAAATACACAATAGTACAGTTCGAAAAAAAAACTCTTTAGAATAGTAATTTCTGTAACAAGTGCATAAAGTGATAATTTTTTTTACGAATGAGAAGTTTGACATCACGACCCGTTAGGCAAGTGCGGCAATCCCATGAGTAAGAAAAAGACACGGTAATTTTCTAGAAACCCTGCGGCAACTCCGATTTTAACAAAATTTGGTATACCGGGGTTTTTGGGGCGCTGATCACAAATCTGAAAGATTTTTTGGCGGAAAGGTTTGTTCTCGAGATATTCATCATCAAAGTTCAAATTTGAACTAAGCTTATTTTCACTATATTCCCCCTTCTTTTTGCACACAATTCTTGATTTAAAGCTAAAGTGTCTCACAATATTTGATTTTCACCTTTTAAAACCCCGTTTTTCTACGTTTTTTACATTATTTTTGCATTAAATTGCGTGGCTTTTCTTTGATAATGCGGCAACCATACATACACATAGGGCTTCATGGCACACTGGGATTGAAATGATTCAAAGTATAGCTATGCAATTTAATGCAAAAATAATGTAAAATACGTAAAAAAACGGGGTTTTAGAAGGTAAAAATCAAATATTGTGTGCCACTTCTGCTTTAAATCAAGAATTGTGTGCAAAAGAAGGGGGAATATTGTAAAAATGGGATTAGTTTAAAATTCAAGTCTGATGATGAATATCTCTAGAACGAAACGTTTCCGCCAAAATCTTTCAGATTCGTGATCAGCGCGTCAAATCCCCGTATACCAAATTTCGTCAAAATCGGAGTTACCGCAGGTTTCTAGAAAATTACCAAAGACACTTTAGGCATGTGTTACATACTATATTTTTTCCCGGACCGTATAAAAATATCCCAAAATATCATTTTATACATGTTTTATTTATTTAAACCTATTAATTTAAATTATTGCAGCACAGCCATTATATTACAAGAAAAATCATAGCCTTCGTATTGTTTAATATACAATTATCCTTTTCATAACTATGCAGTTATTATTTAATTTTAGAAAATTTTATGTACTTACTTCTTGTAGAAATAATACTAAAACAGTATAAATTCCTTTTCAATTTGTAAGTCACCCAAATTCTTTCTTACTATTAATTTTAAATAATTTTTATTAAATTTATTTGCAAACTGTCAAATTTTAAAACTAATGGAACATAAACAAAAAGAAATAATGACGAAATCAAAGGTAACTTGACGGTTTGGTTCAGTTCATGTGCGTTTACTGACATTGCATAAATTGATATTTAAGTTTATTGTAGCAGGCATGGAAACAAAACACTAATTCAAAGTGTGAAAAAAGTACAGGGTGTCCCATTTTGGTTGTCCCTTATGGGAAACTTGGAAACCATAAGAGATATTAAAAATCTGATACCCCATCCTCGAGCTCTTTTGGAGAAAACATTTATGGTAAAAACAGATCATCGCTATCGCGAAGCGTTTCAGAATACAGGGTGATTCTCGATTTTTCACTTTTTGAAAGGCCCTGTAGCTTTGTTGTTATTACAGATACAGAAAACTAATTGCACATTATAAAGACACTTTTTTCCGTAGAATCCAGTGGCGTAGCCAAAAAATTTTTGAGCTGTCATTTTTGACATATGACCCAAACATGTTTTTTTATTAGGGACACCCTATAAATGATTAGGTAATTAAATTGCTTGTTTTTTCTGATTAAAATAATATATCATAGTAGGTGGTTTAATAAATTTTTTACGTCAAATATTGGAAAAATTATGATTTTAAAGACGCATTTTTTATTTTAAAATTTAAAAATTTCCTACCACTCTATTTATAAATATATAAGTATGAAATTTTGGTAAATAATATATATGATGTAGAAGAATATTAATACGCATAATAAAATGATACACGGTGTCTCAAAAAATTAAAATAATTTTTTTAATTTAAAATTTAAAAATTTCCTACAATTTTATTTATGAAAATAAAGGGATGAAATTTTGGTATTTGATAAATGTGATGGTGAGAAATATTATTATATATAAAAAATGATACAGGGTGTCTCAAAAATTAAAATGATTTTTTGTTATTTTTAACTTTAAAAATTTCCTACAATTTATTTATGAATATATAAGGATAAAATTATGGTGGATAATATATATGATAAGGAAGAATATTATTATATATATATATATATATATATATATATATATATATATATATATATATATATAAATGATACAGTGTGTGCCAAAAATTAAGAATAATTATTTTTATGTTTAAATTTAAAAATTCATAGCGATCCTTATTTATGAATTTGAAGCAAAAAATTTTGGTACTGTATTAGTATGATAATGTTGAATAAAATAATAAAAATACCGGAAAATTGAATTTTCCACTCAATTTTTAAGCGGAAAATGCTATTTTACAGGACTAATTTACTTTCCGGTCCCTAGTTTACTTTCCGGTCTCTCATTTACTTTCCGGTCCCTGATATCAAAAAATCCTGTTAGCCATGACAAAAATTGTCAGAGTTCAATTGTTACTATTTGACAGTTCAAGATATTGTAAAGTAAAGAAAGCATCATTTTGCCAAAATGGAGTCAGACATGGAAAATCAGATGAAATAATTGAAGCAGCCTTGCCTTATTGTCGTTTAAATATAACACTAAAAATTTACACAGTTTTTTTTCCGGTCAATTAAAAAAAAATTATGTACGATACTCGACCGGAAATAATTTTTACGGGTCTCCTCAAAACTACAGGACTCGCCTACGGCTCGCCCCTGTAAATGTTTTCGTCGACCCGTAAAATACCATTTTCCGGTGTAGAAACAACTTTTTAATATAAGTTTAATTATATTAAAAAATACATTACTTATTTTCAAAAATTTTGATAATTTTGGAAAATTTAAAACTTGTCTATAAAAATTGACTAAATTCACAGTAAAAGTACAAAAAGGGAATTGTTCTTAAAACTTGCATTTTTCTGGGGGAAGAAGGAAATTTAATAAAATTTACTTTTCACGCTCCAATCCAGGAGCCTGTAGGCTTGCCAGGGGATCCCACAACCACCATGCCATCGTACGGGACCGGTATGACTGGGGGGGGGGAGGGGTTGTCTCACGTCGTTTGTATGTATTTCAAAAACTTATCCTTCTTTTTTGTCACTGGCTGCGACTCATTAAACCGACCTCCGTGGAGTTCACTCTGCTCGGACAAACACGCATCATGCATCTCATTTTTTATTTAATAGAGAAATTTTGCACCTCTTAAAATAACAGACGTTTTTGGCCTCCCTATGGTTATCGTTATTAAACATAACGATTACGCAGCAGTTTTAGACAGAGATTTTGCAGCCTCTTCGAATAAATTTATCTTGCGTCTGCGCTTTCGTCACATAACCTTATTTTTACCTGTGGTTCACCGATTTTAAAGTTTACGAAAAATCAGTACTTACTTTTATTCTCCATAAGTTATATATTGATATTTAAATATATGCAAATAATTCTCTTGATTTTGTTTTTCAAAGTAGATGTAACAATACAGTATAAGCAAAACACAAAAAGTAAGGTTAGGTTTGGTAGTAGAATAAAAATCAAGTGTGCCAGATTGTAACATGTAAATAGATTACTGATTTAAAACATCCTTAAAAATGCAAGTCCGTTTTAATTTCTTTACACTATTTTATTTTTCTTACTGCTATGGATTTTTCGCTAATTAGAGCATATGTATCAATGATATTTTAATTAATACGGCATTAGAATGTCAACCTTCTTAAATATTTGATATTAAAAATTCTACAATCCGACAACCACGCAGTTTAACAATAACGATAACGATAAGCTCTTCGGTATTCATCCGTAATTAAAGGAGTCCGGTATGGTTAATAACGATAACGGATCATGTTTGCGTTACTGCGCAGACTCAGAATAACGTTAACCACAACGGAATTGCAAAATAAGAGGTGCAAAATGTCTCTAATATGATATACATTTTACGTTACGACATTCTGGTGGCAAATGTTTTATTAAACTTACCGATTCATGTCATTGCTAATCAGGGTTTTTTCCTTTAACGCTTGGAAATTCCTCTTTAAAGCCTCCGTGAGACATACTTTTCAGCATTTTGTGCACGTCAAACACTGTCCTTTGACACACAGAAAACGTTTTCCAAATTTCTTAAAAATATCTGAATTGATATAAAAGTTATTATGAAAAATAATTTTATTCCCTTAAAATTTTAACACTCTGTCGTTCAAAAAGTAAAAATTTTGTGACATACTTTAATATGAGTTTTTTTCACTCATTTTCCATTGAAATTCAACCTTAAACTTTGTCGGTTGATTAACTGGACCCCCCTGGATAATAAAATATACAGGGTGGCCCACCATATTCGACACGGTCTGTAGCTGGATAACCATGAGGTTTTATTAAAAAGTAAATACTGGAACATATACAGGTCGGATAAGACCACAGTATAATATTATTTTAGTCTATACAGGGTGTCTCAAAAAGTGTGACGTATCAAAGTTATATTTTTTAAATGGAACACCCTATATTTTATGACGGTTTTAGATTCTACTTTAAAAAATAACTCAAGTTTGTTTATAGTACTAAGTGTCTAATTTTATTCGTTTTTGTGATATTTGATTTTTTTGAAAAATGCAGAGGTAAAATTAAATTGATTTTACTTTAACACTTTTAACACTTTAAACTTTAAAATGTGTAACAAGATTAGAAAAAGTCTGCCATATCATACGTAAGTCAAATCAAGATTAAATATTGTACAGGGTGATCAAAAAATAATTTCAATTTTTCAGAAAATCAAATAGCCATATCTCTCTTATTTTAAATGGAACACCCTGTATTTTTTTACGTCACATGATGACAAATAAAATACTCTTTCAAATGGTGTATAGGTTGCCTATACCTATCTTTTGTGCTTTTTAGTAAAATCTGTTTTTACAAATTTTTAGTCCAAATGTTTATTTAAATTAAAGTTGGCTGTGACATAGCAGCCATTAATATTTTCTTAAGAAAATAACAACGACCATTTATTGATTACTAGTGTTTTAGTCAGTTTAAAGAAATTTCAATGATTTTAAATAAAAACCCTTCTTCTACAACAACAAGATGATATAATACTGGTAGGATGTGAAAAAAATGGTTTACTTTAGTCTAGAGTTAATCCTGAAAAATATTCCAGGAGAAACCATCTGATAACCTTAATAGTTGCTTTAAAAAATTTGACACAGTGATTATGGATAATGGAAGAAACGAGTTATAAGGTCACAGAATGTCGTCATAACTGACCAGAGGCGTTATTAGGATTGTTTAAAAACACAAGTTTTATCATTACCACATTCAGCTGAAATAAGTGTTATTGGAAGTAGCATTATAAGCAACTAATGAATTTTTTTCTGTGAATTTTAAAAATAGTGGCAGATAATACAAAATCTTTTAATTTTGTGCTTTTTTCCAACAAATTTACATTTTGCAATAACGGCTTAGTAAATAGGCATAGCTATTATCACAGCCTACTTACATTTAAATAGACATTTGGAATAAAAATATGTTAAAACTAGGAATTTACTTAAAAAGTATGAAAGCTAGGTATAGGCAACCTATACACCATTTGAAAGAACATTTGGTTTGTCATCATGTGGTGTAAAAAAATACAGGGTATTCCATTTAAAATAAGAAGATATTACAATTTGACTCAAAAATTAAATTATTTTGATTACCCTGTATAATCTATGATCTCGATATAACCTACGTATGATAAGGCAGACTTTTCCTAATCTTGTAACAAATTTTAAAGTTTAAGGAGTTTATATTGTTAAAATAAAATTAATTTAATTGCACCCCTGCATTTTGAAAAAAATTCAAATATCACAAAAACGAATAAAATTAGACACTTAGTACTATAAACAAACTTGAGTTATTTTTTTATGTAGAATCTAAAACCGTCATAAAATATAGGGTGTTCCATTTAAAAAATATAACTTTGATACGTCACACTTTTTTGAGACATCCTGTATAGAGTAAAATAATTTTATACTGTGGCCTTATCCGACCTGTATATGTGTCAGTATTTACTTTTTTAAAAACCCCATGGTCATCCAGCTACAGACCGTGTCGAATATGCTGGGCCTACCCTGTAGGTGTGAAGGTAAAGTTTACATTAACTATTTTATTTTTGGAAAGAACTAGATTAATATTTCTCCCTGACTTCTTGTATGGTAATAAGTTAATTGGAAATAATAATAAAAAAATGGTTATCTCTTATAATCAAGCATTTTTTATTCGGGGAATATTTCCACGTATTCAAAACTTTCTTGTAACATGATTGGCAATTTCAGTTAGTCTAGCACTAATAGCATCTTCTAAGTTTGGCAAAATTTCAGCTACAAATATATCTGAATTGTCCTTTAGAACTTCATCTATTCCCTCTGGCTAATGTTGGATCCGCATCCTGGAAGTCCATCCAAATGAAGAATACTTTTTCCGGGGTGTATTTTTATTCCAATTTTTTCAAAATGAAGGGTGTCATGAACCAGTTCATATTTTAATGTTAGTTCCACAGTGTAGTCGGCTAAAAATTAATTTAAAAAAATATAAAAACACATAGTAAGGGATTCCTGAACCATTTTTTCAAGTCATTACTAACAAGCTAAACTTAAACAAAATATTATTTGGCTTTTCTCCAGAATAAAATTAAAAAGTTTATTTAACATTTTAAGAAAATTAAAACTTTTATACATTATGAAGAACTATTCTGCTCTTACACAATATAATAAAAGTTATTATTACTTTAAAAGAAATAAAATAATGAAATATTCAATATTAAGTTACTTACAATACAGAGGTTTCAATCTATAAACAAAGGTTCATTGGCACTCGGTTGAAATCATTTTAATGTAATAAAATAAAAATCTTAACAAGACGCCAGACGAGAACTGGGCCAATGGTTGCGTCTCAAAAATGTGGTAAATAGTTTACCAAAAATGTGGTAAAGAGTTTACCTAAAAACTTACTTATAAACTTGTTAGAAAACTGAAAAAAATAAAAATGAAATGTCTGATGGACACTTTAGAGTTTGACATTACTTTTGAAAAAATTAATTAAGTAATGTCAAACTCTAAAGTGTCCATCAGTAATTTCATTTTTAATTTTTTTCAGTTTTCTAACAAGTTTATAAGTAAGTTTTTAGGTAAACTGTTTACCACATTTTTGGTAAACTATTTACCACATTTTTGAGATGCAACCATTGGCCCAGTTCTCGTCTGGCGTCTTGTTAAGATTTTATTTTATTGCATTAAAATGATTTCAACCAAGTGCCAATAAACCTTGTTTATAGATTGAAACCTTTGTATTGTAAGTAACTTAATATTGAATATTTCATTATTTCATTTCTTTTAAAGTACTAATAACTTTTATTATATTGTGTAAGAGCAGAATAGTTCTTTATAATGTATAAAAGTTTTAATTTTCTTAAAATGTTAAATAAAAATAAATTAATTTTATTCTGGCGAAAAGCCAAATAATATTTTGTTGCTTCTAAATTTAATCTCCCAGAAAACAAATAAAACATGAAATACTAACAATCTAATTTTTCGTGAGCTTCATTTTGACGAGACGCCCAACTTTTTCCTTACAACAATTTTCGTTAATGGTAGCTTACAGGGGTAACAGGAATTAAATGTGTTAATTTGACAGATATCAAAAATTTATTACAAACAGGGATTTTTTTCTCTTATGTTCAAGATAATTATTTAAATAAACCGAAAAAATATTTGTCCTTCAAGTAAGGTTTCAGTAAAGAGTCCCCTACCGCCAACAATGTCGTGAAAAATACCTACTAAACTAAGCTGATTTCTTTTTTATTGATTAAATAATATTTATAAAATTTAACACCCACATTGTCCTACAAAATGCGAAATACGTCATCCTGATTTTTAATATTTATTAAGTCAACATATTTAATTTCTACTACCCCTGTATGCTACCACCAACGAAAATTCTTCTAATGAAAAAAGTTGATCATCTTGTTAAAATTAAGCTACTTATGAAAAATTAGCTAGTTAGTAATGACTTGAAAAAATGGTCTAGGGATTCCTAACTAACATTCTTTAATACATTTTTTAAAAGATAATAATAATAAAAAAGTATCAAAAATTATATAGGAAGCATATTAGGGACTGATCTAAAAGAGTTGTCTCCCCGTTGGCGCAGTGGACAGAGCTTTGATTTTTAAATCCAGAAGTCGCTGGTTCGATTCCCAGCGGGGAGACATACTTAGGTAGTAGTTATTTAAAAATAACGTCCGTGGTGGCACTACCGCGTTTTCTAAAAGGTGCTGTAAAATGCATAACTTTGCAAGCATGTTTTAATGCTTGGACAACGTTGACGGAACAGGGGAACGATGGGTTAAACATCTAATAACCCGACACCCACGGTACTCTGGTATTTAGGCATATGCCTTCGTGGGATGTCAAAAAATAAAAAAAAATTGAGTAGGACTCCTCTGGTAACTCAGAAATTAAACAAGAGCGGACCGTAAATTTGTGGGCCCCTACCGCATGGGAGCCTATTAATTATTCAACTATGTGTCATTTTGTCGAGAAACTTGTTTCTGTGGTCATGTATACGATATATCGGAAGAGAAATACGCACTTAAAAGAAAAACTCAATAAGAGTTCCTGTGTATGTACAGGGTGTTCCATTTAAGAGGAAAAACGGCATATTTCTTGACTTTGCCCGTATGTTTTAAGAAATTTAAGATAGTGAATCGATGTATATTAGCTCGGACTATTTGAAAATCGTAATAACAAAATAATTGCATGAAAAACAAAAGATATATGTCACACATGTGATACACATGGTGATACTGGTAGTAATATACAGGGTAGAAGAAAAAGTACATATGTTTTTATTTAAGAACCCTGTAACATATATTATGTTACCATTTAAAAGATCTTTAAATGAGCTTTAAGAAAATACCACATTAAGTACATCTAACTTTATTAGTTTCGGAAATATGACCATCCAAATCAGGTATTTAGGTAATTTTTAAAGTACCGCCATTTTGTAATAGGTGAAGATATTGACTTCATATTCTAGGGTTATAAAGTACTCTTCAGGAGCTTTAAAATGTGTGATGTATCACTCAAACCGCCTTCTCATTTAAGAATTTTGGGGTGGTGGCCCTGGTGGTTAAGGGGTTAAAGGGGCGCCGTCCAATTTTTTGTAAAAACGTTCCCCCTCAATAAATATCTTGGCGTGTCGATTTTCTCAAATCTTTCTCGTTTCGAAGATAACTTGAGTGGAAAGTTTTTAAATGAACACCCTGTATATCAATATTAAATACATCAATATTAAATAACCGACTCTTCATAGTCATATGAAATTTTTTACCTATTAGTAGATTTTACATATTAGTTTTCATAATGAATTATTTTTTAGATAAAACACTACAGATGGTAACGCTATATTACAAGACTTAAGAAAGTGCCACTGTGGCAAAAAGAAGATTAGGAAGAACTAAAATAAAATCTACTTTTAGGTCATATAAATTTCAATGACGTAATGAAGTATCAGGTGCAGGGCCGGCCCAAGGGGTGAGCCGGTGAGGCGACCGCCTCAGGTGGCATGTTTACAGGGGCGGCAAAATGATTGTTGTAAATGTAAAGTTAGTTAAGGTATTTTAGAAATTAAAGGAAATGGAAGAAAATAGAGGTGGTCTTTTTTTTGCTCTTTAAACTTTAAATTTTATTTCCTTCAAGGGGTGGCAAAATTGCAGCACTTTTCCTCGAGCCGACCCTGATCAGATAATACTCTGAGTTACCTGTATTTTATATTGATTTAGGGACTAATTTTTAAAAAATATAAGCTGAAAATGAAGTGTCAATAGAGACATTTTGCACCTCTTAAAATAACAGACGTTTTTGGCCTCCTTATGGTTATCGTTATTAAACATAACGATTACGGCAGCAGTTTTAGACAGAGATTTTGCAGCCTCTTTTAAGAAATTTATTTTGCGTCTGCGCTTTCGACACATAACCTTATTTTTGCCTATGGTTCACCGACTTTAAAGTTCACAAAAATCAGTATTTACTTTTATTCTTCATAAGATATAAATTAATATTTAAATATATGCAAACACTTCTGTTGAATTCGTTTTTTAAAGTAGATACAAACAATACAGTATAAGCAAAACACAAAAAGTAAGGTTAGGTTTGGTAGTAGAATAAAAGCGAGTGTGCCAGATTGTGACATCTAAATTAATTACTGATTTAGAATATCCGTAAAAGTGCAAGTCCGTTTTAATTTCTTAACACTATTTGATTTTTATTACTGCTATAGATTTTTCACTAATTAGAGCCTATGTATAAATGATATATTAATTAATACGGCATTAAAATTTTAACCTTTTAAATAATTGATATTAAAATTTCTACAATCCGGCAACCACGCAGTTTAACAATAACGATAACGATAACGATAAGCTCTTCGGTATTCATCCGTAATTAAAGGAGTCCGGTATGGTTAATAACGATAACGGATCATGTTTGCGTTACTGCGCAGTCTCAGAATAACGTTAACCACAACGGAATTGCAAAATAAGGGGTGCAAAATGTCTCTAATAACTCAAAAACAGTTGAAGATAGACATAATAATAGTACTTTTATTAAAAAAACACTTAAAATGGAATTTAGAATCTAAGAATGCTAAAATAAATAGAGTGTTTTGTTTTTTTATTACAAACTACATTGTCTTATGTTAAGTCAAATCACAGTGTCAAAAAACGTTAATTTTATAATACAATTTTACTTACTAAAATTGCCCGATATTTCTCCCATTCCTTTGTATTTAATTATTAGAACATTTAAATCCATATCATAGTTTCCCTTAAAATACAACTCAGGTAACCTGACTTTTGCTGAAATGGTTTGTTTTGCGAAATCAGCCCTAAAATTAAAAAATTTATTAAAAAACAGTATAAAATCTTGTTCATTTCAGAGATTTTTTATTTTTTACCATTCTTTAAAATCACTGCAAATTATTCTAGCTGTAATAGTGTTTCTTAATGCATACAATTTAATAAAACTGTAACTTTATAACTCTGCTCTAAATTTTGAAAAATTTAGTTAGCTAGAAATATTTTTTTACGCATAAACTTTTTGCTTTATAAAAAACAAAAAAAAGAATAAAAAGTTTATTATTAGATAAAAATTAATAATAGAGAATTATTACACAGTGAAATAAGGCCAGGCACTAATAATACCGGCCTTATTTTGACATCTGAGCTTGCGCAGATGCATGCGGTAGGATAAGGACTCCTTAATAAGGATAGTGCCTGGCTTTATTTATGTCGGTTTTAGGTCGTGCCTTATTTTGGTCTTATTTTAACTTCGGAACTGTTCGTGTAAACCGAACAGCTGCCGAGCACAAAATCGAAAAGTTTTAGAAGTAAAAATACTTAAAACCTTGCTTTTTCAAATGTATTTTTATAATTGTGTTAATCAAAACCCTACAACACAAAACAATAAATGAAAATCCACTAAAAATGTTTCCTCTTTTTTAGGTTAATGGCACTGTCAACATGATTTGCAATAACTCTAAATTATGGGTACAAGCACTATTTAAATAAGGCCGGTATTAATAATTCCCGAGCTTAATAAGGCAACTTGCAACAATTCTCTATTAGCTGATATTAAATGTTACCCATATTTGACGACACTAATACACTATACTCACTAGACACCTGGTCGGTCTCGGTTAGTATAGTTACAACCATATTTATTTCATTTTGAAAGCGGTGCCGCCAAGTACACAAAAAATTATTAAGTAAACAAACCTTTTCGAAAGCACATAACCTCTGACAGAGCCTGATTACATATTTTTAGATAAATAAATAAAAATATTGCGAAAACACGTATCACGTACTTAAAAACATCCTCTTATTTCGTCTCTGGCGTGCCATAAAATCTGTAACGCGTGGCGTAGTCGTCGAGGTTGAATATTTTTGCTGCAATAAATCATTGTTCACAAAAGGGTTTATTTGCTTTATCATTTTTGTTTACTTGGCGGCATCGCTTTCAGAATGTAATAAATATGGGTCTAACTATATCTGTCTTTATTTACTAAAGGGTGATTTAAATTGAGTTTCCGCATTACAAATATATATATTTTTTGAAACGCCACTGAATTTGTCCAAGACAACATAACATATCTAAGGACAAAATATAAACAAAACAGTCACGGAGCAATATGTACAGTGTGTGCCAGAATAGGTGTTACAAGAGGACAAATGGACTAAAACATTTTTGAATTTTAAAACGAAATTTTGGGAAAACTGGTCGCATGATCCAAAACTAATAAATCCAAATTTTAGTCCTATTGGTATTATACAGGGCGAAAGTTATAACTAAAAATATGAAAAATGCCCAGAAACTGACTGACCTCTATTTTTAAATATAGAACCAAATTGTATAGGTAAATGTTGTAGAGAATTAAATTTTATTATTTTAAATAATTTTTTAAAATTAAATGCCTTAGGCCAAGTATTTCAAAACCTGTTAATGCATAATGTTAAAAATTAACAAAAATATTTTTTTACTTTAATTATTTAACTTTAAATTTTGACATAAAATTTAATTCTCCACAACATTTCCTATATAAAATTTTGTCCTATTGTTAAAAATAAAGGTACTTTACTCTTGGTCATTTTCATATTTTTAGTTATATCTCGCCTTGTATCAGAGGCGCACTTACATGTTTGCCGCCCGTAGGCTATTTTATTGTCGCCGCCCCTTTCTTCTTCTTTTTCCTTCAGAAATATTTTTGAGTATGAAATTTAATTCCAAATCTAACAAAAAATGATTCATAAGACATAATCTGCCGCCCCCTAAAAATGCCGCCATAGGCTTCAGCCTACTCAGCCTTTTGGTAAAGGCGCCACTGCCTTGTATATTACCACTCGGAGTAAAATTTTGTATTTATTAGTTCTGGTTAGGACCATGTGACCAGTTTTCCCAAAATGACGATTAAAAATTCAAAAATTTTTGGTCTATTTGTCCTCTTGTAACACCTATCCTGGGTCACACTGTAGGTAAATAAAATCAAATTAGATATTGTTTTTAATATCAGTGGCGATCATAAGAGATGGCTCTGGCAGCGCGGCTCGTTCAAATAAAAAAACAAAATAAAATTATACACATGACCTTTCCAGTCCGCCATTTTCATTTACACTATATTTTTCTCTGCTGTTTACGCCGCTTTGTCTATACAGTGTATCCCAGAATATGTAAGTATGTGACAAGTACATTGTATATTTTTAGGCCCCCTTTACAGAGGTATGTGCCCTTAAAGGACGCCACCAAAAATAGCTTTTTCTTAAATAACTTTTATAGGCGTAATACAGGGTGATTCAAAAATCGATCCACGAAACAAAAGGAGGTGCTTCTACTTGACAAAATAAGGGTAGAGCTTCATCTATATTTTTTTCAAAATGTCATTCGTTTTCTGAGTCACAAGCCGTCAAAGTTCAATTTTTATTTTGGTTTTTTCGCCATATTGCATTTATTTTTTAACCAATCCAGTTGATATTTGGCACACAAATCAAGCTTTGCAGATTCTAAATGTTTCTTTTTTTTTAATATTTAACACATCGTAGTTCAAAAACTAAGACGTTTAGGACATATGTTTATATGAAGTTTTTCTTATTTTCTGTTGTAGAATCGCCCCGTAAAGTTTGTCGGTTCAGTTACTGGACACCCTGTATGTATGTAGGTAATTTGATTGAAATTAATGAAAACTTTTATGTCTATTGGTGCCTAAACGGTGAGGTTTATCGACTTTAATAAAAAGAACCTAATTTTTAAGTTTTTGATTGTCTATAAAATGGCGCCCCCAGCTTTGCGATATCTGTCAAAATAAAAAAATTATGATGTAAATAAATTTTAAGTTTTAGGTAAAGTGCCCTCTGGCAGTATTTAAAAAAAGTACTTTTATCTTAAAATTTTAGAATCTGCAAAGCTTCGATTGGTTAAAAAATAAATGCAATATGGCGAAAAAACCAAAATAAAATTGAACTTTGACGGCTTGTAACTCGAAAACGAATGACATTTTGAAAAAAATATATATGAAGCTCTACCCTTATTTTGTCAAGTAGAATCACCCCCTTAAGTTTCGTGATCGATTTTTAAATCACCCTGTATATACAATATTACAATACATTTTTATTATGATAAATATTAGTTAGAATCCCTTTAAATGGTGCCCTTGTCAAACATTTTTATTTTTGATTCATCAGTGGCAAGTGCTATAAAAATAAGTGACGAAAAACTAATTTTTAGGGTCGTTCCTTAAGGGCACATATCTCTGTATCTCTGTAAGGCAGCCCCGGATCTGGGGGAGGGGGCAAACCGGGGTGTTTGCCGCAGGTGACACCTTTAATGGGCAGCAAAATTAGGCATGAGCGACGTGCACTGAACGGTGAGTCTGTGCGTTTGCGATCTGGATGTATTATTCGATGCTCTTTGAAAATAAAAAATAAGAAAAAATCACAAAACAGAGTTTTAAGCAATTAAATCGGTAGACTTGTCTTTGCGGCCGCCTTTGCTTACTTTATTTTATGATATGCCGCTTGATGCAGGCGACTCTACGGCGCGGTGCTGTAAAGGTAGCAGCGCCTTTCTGTAAAATGGTCCGTTTGCAGGCGGACTTTTTTATATATTTTTTATTATTTTCAAAGTGTTCCGAATTTGCGATTTTAAAATGTTCTCACTATACATAGGGTGCCAAGTTACGGGAAGAAAGCACGATTTGAAAGGGGCAACAAACTTTTTTTGCTCTTCAACTTTTTCTCAAAAAAAAGTCGAGGCGGCAGAGGGCAGTTATTGTCTTGCCTTAAAGAAAAATGAAGATCCGAGGCTACTGTCAGGGGGTGCCTCTAGAAGTAAAGTAAAGGAACTTGTCATATTATCTGGTGTTTACTTTAAATCTGGAAGATTGCTAACATATTCTAAAATATCTAAAACATTTTGTATAAATGCATTTTACTTACTTCATTTCCTTAATTTCAAAAGAGACACATCCCATATCATTATATTTGATAGATCCAGCATTGATTTGGGCCTGGTTTGGGACCAGCTCTTAAATGTATTATATTAAGTGGCAAAGGTTCAATGGGAGGCACGTTAAGCTCGGGAATTCCCTTGTTTCAACTGTGGTTTCAAATTGTTAATCGTGCTAATTAGACATTCGTTTACATTAGGATCGTTTCTGTGGCAAATATGGATGTATGAGGCTAAAATTATATTTAGGTTAAACTTTTAATTTCACATAAAAAATTACATATTTTATAATAATTTAACAAAAATTTCAGAGAAAAAAAATTATTATATGTATATTAATTTATACTAATAATTTAAAGACATAAGTTTGTAACTACGTGTATAAGCACCGGTGGTCACAGTGGTAGAATTACCCGCCTGTCCACCCGGGCGGCCAGGGTTCGATTCTCTGCGGATGCAGATTTCTTTTATATATATATATATATATATATAATAATAAATAAGAAAAAGCAACGAATTAACGTATTTTTAGTTATTTTTTTTCTTAGATATTTATTTATACTAATATTATAAATAAAGAGGTAAAGTTTGTTACTTTGATTGTTTGTTTTATAAGGGCTAATTTTCGGAAATACTGAACTGATAATGAAAATTCTTTCACAATCAGAAAGCTACCCATATAACATTTTTTTGCCGGCGAGGCATTGGCAAAAAGGTATCAAAAAAACATCAAAATGGGCAATTGGCCGTTATTAGGCCACGTGTTGCAAAAAATGTGATGGCATCCATCATTAATAAGTTATGATGAAAAAATGCGTTTAGGATGATGGCATCCATCATTAATAAGTTATGCTGAAAAAATGCATTTAGGATGATGGCATCCATCATCAAAAGGTTTTGGCAAAAATATGCCTTTTAGATGATGGCATTACATTATTTTTTCCTAATGACAATAAAATGTATTTTTACCGTCCAGGGAACTAAAATGTGCATAAATAATGCACATGCATAATGTGTGTTTATGTACAGGGTGTCCCATATAAAATTAAATACTATAATTTTGGAAAAACCATAAGAGATACAATAAAAATACTAAAAAAATACATTTCACTGAACAACTTCTGCATTTAACTTTTTCTTGTATCTCTTATGGTTTTCCAAAATTATAGTATTTAATTTTATATGGGACACCCTGTACATAAACACACATTATGCATGTGCATTATTTATGTACATTTAGTTCTCTGGACGGTAAAAATGCATTTTATTGTCATTAGGAAAAATAATGTAATGCCATCATCTAAAGGCATATTTTTGCCAAAACCTTTTTAATGATGGATGCCATCATCCTAAATGCATTTTTTTCATCATAACTTATTAATGATGGATGCCATCACATTTTCTGCAACACGTGGCCTAATAACGGCCAATTGCCCATTTTGATGTCTTTTTGATACCTTTTTGCCAATGCTTTGCCGGCAAAAACTGTTATATAGACAACATTTAGAAATTCTATATGGGCAATATTTTAAGTATGATTGAACAAAAAGTTTAGAGAAAAATATAATTAACGCCCAACGAACTGGGCACGGGCTGGCTAGTATCATATAAATTCTATTGATGATGGTGATTCCATAATTTTATTTAAAGAAGAGCTGTTCGCCTTATAAATGATCCTTTATGTTACAGAAAGGCTAAATGTTGATAGTAAAAGTTTTAAAGACAAAGTTCATTTTATTCTTTTTTGTGCGTCTTAATAAGACCTTGTATTTTAAAACAGTTTTTGTTTACTTTTAATTAATTCTATGCTTAAATAAAATTTAAAAATTTTAGTTCGCATTTTGAATTACTATTTGTATCCAAGCACTCTATTGTAATCGACAATACTCATTTTCAAAATAAGCATTGTGTTTTATACATTCTCAAAAAGAGATTTTTATAAAAAAGTCAAGTATAGAAAAAAAATTGGTGGTTAGGAAATTCTCTGTCACCAAATAATTTTTATATTTTTCCCCAAGTTTGATTGAGGTAAGACCATATGATATTAAAAATATGTTTAAAAAATAGTAAATATATAAAAACTTTGCTTTAATAAATGATACGTCTTATTACACTTATTTAAAAAAATTAGAACCGAAGAACTAATCTGCAGTTTATTCTTGTGTTACTGGTTACTACATAAAACGAAGTGTACTTACGAATCTCTGCTATCACACACGAAAGTAATAAAATCCCAGCAATAAGTTTAAAAATTAATTTTTCTTCAGACGACATTTTTTTATTGTTTAATTACCAAAATCGTACTATGTTTACTTTTCTTGTTGTAAGACTGAATCGTTCTATAAAAGTTAAAAATACTTTAATTACCCTAAGTTCATTATTAACTAGACCTAATAACTTCGAAGTATCCTTTTTATAGACAACCGATAATTTTCTATAATACATCAAAAAACTTGATGTTTCCATTAAATTATGATTTTAAAAATAGTTAGACATACCTACAAACTAATTAGGTTTAAAAGTTTAATTAAATTCTCGTTATTATTTTTAATTTTGTTTAATACTTTAAGAAGGTGTATTCGATTTTTGCAATCTCACCCTTAATGTTAGAGACGTTTTCAAAATAATTTATACAGTGTGTCCCAGGATAGGTGTTACAAGAGGAGAAGTGGATTAAAATTTGTTGGAATTTTAAAAAAGAAAACTGGTCGCATGGTCCAAAACTGGTAAATACCAAATTTTACTCCGATTGGTAATGTACAGGGCGAGTTATAACTAGAACTATGAAAAATGACCAAAAGTAAAGTACCTTTATGTATATGGATTTCGCCATAAAAGATCTACAGCAGATCTTCTTTCCTTCGTATCACACTGCTGGAATAAGTCTCTTGAGTTTCTAGGTGAGTCCCAGATCGTTGCTCTTGATATATCCAAAGCTTTTGACCAGGTCTGGCATGCCGCACTTGTTAATAAACTTCCCTCCTATGGTCTTTCAACTAAACTCTGTACTTGGCTCTCTAGTTATCTATCTGATCGACGTATATCAGTTATTGTGGACGGCCATTCTTTAAGCTTTCACCAAGTTAATGCTGGAGTGCCTCAGGGCTCAGTTCTAGCACCAACATTGTTTCTTCTTCACATCAACGACCTTCTCTCGTCCACAACTAATTCCATTCATAGTTTCGCCGACAATAGTACCCTTCACTCCAGTTTTCAGGTTCCTAAACCCATCACTAAACCTGATTTGGAAAACAAACGCAGAGCGATGCAGATATCGGTTTTGCAAGATCTTAATTTAATATTGGATTGGGGCGCCAAAAATCTCGTCCACTTTAATGCATCCAAAACACAATCATGTTCCTTGTCGCGGAAAGAGTCACCAAATACTCATCCTCTTCTTATGAGCGGCCAAGTTTTATAGAGCAAAGACACCTTCAATCTTGTGGGCGTCACATTTGAAAGTAACCTTAACTGGCATAAACACATTGTATCTATAGCCACGGCAACTTCAAAAAGCTTGGATTTCTCTTTCGAGCCAAAAAGTATTTTTCCCTTCTAATATATACACTTTATATGTGTCCCAAATCCGACCTCCCTTGGAGTATTGTTCTCATATCTGGAGCCATGGCTTCCCCCACAACCCTAAAGCATTCTTGATTCCATTCAAAGAAGAGCTATTCGTCTCATTTAATGATCCTTCACTTACAAGAAAGAGCTTCCTCTCTCTTGCCCATCGTCGGGCTGTGGGGGATCTATCTCGCTTTTATAGGTACTTCCATGGCATTCTGCTCTGAAGAATTGTCCAGTATAGTTCCTCCACTCACGGTTCCCAACAGAGAAACTCGTGGTTCCGCTGTCATGCATCCCTATACGGTCCAACTGGACAGGCCCCGAACTTCCCACTTTGTTCGTTCTTTTATCCCTAGAGTTTCTAGAATGTGGAACCTGCTGCCCGCGAGGTCTTTCCTTACCCCCAAATCTTCAAGTGTTTAAGTCCCGTGTCAACAAACTCCCTCTTTACCTCGCTTAAGACACCCACGGTACGTTAGTACTTAGGCTTTTAGCCTTCGTGGTTTGTCCAAAGATAAAAAAGTATATAATTTTAATCTGTTTTAAGTATATATGTATACTTACATAAAAAAGATTGAACAAGAATATTTACATTGTTAATGTGATACCTATTTAAATTATTTAAATATGTTAATAATTAAATTTCTATTGTCTTTTGGATAATGATTGTAATATTGACGAGTGTAAAAACCATGGTGGTTACTAACACGAATAAAATTCCATTGTTTCATTGTTTAAAGGAAATAAAGGCTTGCTAGTAATTTTGTGGGCACCGGTATAGTAATAAAAAAATAGCAGTGATAATAATTTAAATAGTTATTAGTGCCTGGTTATAAAGAATCCTAATTAGCAATTAGCAATTTATAATAATTTACGAAAGTTTCCATTAAATCTGATGTCACCTTGACCCTTTTAATTATTTCATGTTTTTTTTTGTATTTTTAGAAACTTTGAATCCTTTTCTACCCATATCTCAGAAATTAGTTTTATAATTTTTATGCTCTTTTTTTGCATAATTATCAATAATGTAAGTAGATATTATACATATAATGAAGCAATAAATTTTACTTGTAAACACCATATGCACCATTAAAAGATTTAAAATAATTTTAAAATGTTTGTTTATTTTAATTAGTACACACGTTGCTAATAAACAATTTTTCGTTTTAAACTTAAAAGTGTCTTTATGCATTGGCACAAATTATCATATTATACAACGTGTCCAAGATAAGGAGGGCAAGTTCTGAGGTCAAAGCGGTTGAGCTTGGCGTTCCTCAAGGTTCAGTTCTGGGCCCCCTTTGTTTATATTGTATGTAAATGACCTGCCTCTAAATGTTACATCTGGCCATGTCACAATGTACGCGGACGATACCACAATTGTCGTTTCAGCGGATACCTAGACGAGCTGTGTACAAAAACAAGTAATGTATGTAATGAGATGGAAGTGTGGTGTAAAAGCAATGGTTTAATACTGAATGTGAACAAGACTGAATATATGTACATGTATAATAGAAAGTCACTTGCCTATGACTTTGAAAATGGCTTAAACATTAAAGTTTCTAATAGGGTTAGATTTCTGGGGACAGTCTTGGATCCGCAGCTCTCCTTTATCAATCACATTGAATATGTATGTGCGAAACTAAACTCAGCTTATTTTGCAATTTTAAGTCTTAAGAATACTCTTGATATTGATGGTCTATTAGCGGTCTATTATTCCTTAGCGTACAGTCATATGTCATATAATGTGGTCTGCTGGGGAGATGCGGGTGTACGATGCTCCCGTATTTTTGTAAGCCAAAAAGAATCCTAAGGCTTATATTTAACCTAAATGTGCGCGAAACTTGCAAGCATGTTTTTAAACAAAAAAATCTTAACTTTTCCATGTCTTTATATTTTAAGGTGTTTAATGTTTGTCGACAATAATAGAATGTTATTTAGAAGGGTTGGGAAATAGCAGTGCATACAATACACGCGGCAGAGATCTTCTCACAATTCCAAAACACAATACAACATTTTTAAGAGTTCGCCAAAGTACAACTGCATAAACTTTTATAATAAATTACCTTCTGAGTTGAGAGCGGGTTACGTGGAGTAATGTTTGCTCGAAGGGTAAAGAGTTTTCTGTTGAAAAATTCTTTTTATTCATGTAAGGACTTTTGCAGTATTAGATATTTTTTTCCCTTGATGTAATTTAGTTTTAGGTTTTAACATTTCTTCTTTTAAAATTTAATTTTTTTTATTACAAAGCTAACTTAATTCCCGTAGTTAAAGGAAGGTTTATTGTGTGTTTGTATATATTTTGTATGTTTGATTGCATATTATGTATATGCACATATGTATTGTATTACCGTTTTATACAATTGTTTATATATTTGTTTCAGCTGTATTGACCATTTACTTAGTTTTATGTTATTTTATTTATGTAAGTAAGTTCTCTGTGTAAATGTGCTAATAATGGTAATTTTTTAAATCCTAATTTTTTTTTCTTTTATATATTTTTAATTTTAAGTTTCTGTATTGTATTGACAAACCAATGTACAATCCTGTATTTTTAATGGTAATATATATTCTATTCTATTCTATTCTATTCAGCACCCTATA